>JAABNX020000002.1:9119821-9138173 GCA_015163995.2 Mormyrus lacerda | reverse complement strand
TTTTTAAAATGGCTTCCCCCCCCCCCCCCCCCCCAGGTAATATAAGCAGCCTCCAAAACGGCATGCCAGTCCACTTTGCCATCTCCCCAGAGACGGAGGCTGTCTATAAGATGCTCTCTGTGAGCCAGCCACCTCCGGCCCCCGAGACCATCGCCAAAATGTACCGTCCAGCCAGTGTGGTGGACAAAGCGCACATCCACAGCAGGTATGACGTCACCTAGCGAGTGGCCCATCTGTCTTTCTGTCGTTTTGATTTCCTCAGCATCTGAACCTCCTTCGGCTTGCGTGCTTGACTGTGTGTGAGTGAGAGAGACCCTCTCTGCCTTCGCTTTTCATTTTTTGCTTCCCTAACTATAAACTCACAAATCTCACAGGTGGCTGGACTCCTCCCGGTCCCTGATGCAGCAGGGCATCCAGGAGAACGACAAACTGAGCCTGCGTTTTAAATATTACACCTTCCATGAACTAGAGCCTAAGGTATTGTCTTTTTTTTTTAAGCTTTTCTCCCATTTTTCCATTGGAAAATTGTCATATTGTTGCTGTCCAACGAAAAATGCATATCCAAAAGCCCTTCATTTCAGGAGTGCTAAATATACACATTTTTTCAGAAATTACTTTACAAAATAAACCTAAAACATTGTCATGAGAACCTTCAAGACCACAAAGGGAAATCTATTTTTACACAGCCGTCAGTGAAAAGTTTCATGTTTTAAGTAGACTTATGTGAACTGTTGCCTGCAAGGCAAATATGTCAGAGTCAACAATATACAAACTAATTTCGCTTTGTATTCAGAATTAACAATGATTTTAGTTAGCTAGCTACTGTATCTAGCTATCAGTGTTGTCGTTAAAATAAAGAATGTGAAGTAATCCATACATACAACCATCATCAATGCAAATGTTAACTAGTAAGTACTATGAAAGACATAAATACAGTGAGACACAAACATATAACTTCATGGCAAGTCTTTGGTATGGTGGTTGATATCAGAGGAACACTTTCAAATTAGATGTCAAACGCTATCATTGGACAGAGGAGAATGGGCCTATTCCATCTATAGTAAAAAGTTGCAAACGTCATAAAGTGGACATCGTGCCCATAGCCAGCTATGCCGTCTGGACCTTGGTCATTTTTTTAGAACTGAAAAAAAATTTGAAGTTACGTATTACTAGATAAAATATCAGCAGCTAAGAACTATTCCTCTGAGACAAGTGCGTGCTTAATTCAGATGAGACTTGTTAACATTCAGTAAGACAAACTATGATCGTTATGCAATTATCTGTAAGAAACATTCAAAGCAGTTACCTGGTATAATGTCTAGACTAAAGGCAATTGTTACCAACCTGTGAAATATCACATGCAACCTTCCCCCCAACCCCCGCTATGGCCAGATGATGGACTTGTGGTGGACAAATACGATTTTTATTTGAAAATCTATCACTATTTGCATCTGACTGATCATGTGACCTCTACCTGTAATGGCATTGGTTGGAGATTGTACTCTGGATCGAATCCCGCATGGGTGTTATGTCTATGATGCAACACTCTGAAGCTTCGTATCTCTGTCCATCTCCCTCAGTATGATGCTGTCCGTCTGACCCAGCTATACGAACAGGCCCGGTGGGCCATCCTCCTGGAGGACATTGACTGCACAGAGGAGGAGATGATGGTGTTTGCTGCCCTGCAGGTGATAGAAGGGGCTTCGTTAGCTTAGCATGCAGAATAAAACAACATCACCCAGCAGGCATATGCTAACTTGTAGTGCTATGTTATCATGAACTCCGTGTTTTCAGAAGAGATCAGATATAGTCAGATCAATTTGACAATATATGTGACTAAAAAAAAAATGCCCTACCACTAAAAATAAGCAGAAACAGTAACACTTTAAGTAACACTTTCTATGAATTGCCATGTGCATAAGAACCTGTGAACACATTCATAACACATTTTAATGCATTCAAAAAGCATTATACACATGTCTATAAATATTTATAAAAAAGCTAAAGATATTATAGCCATGTTTATGCATTATGAATGCTTTATGAAGCTCTCATCTATAATGCACTATGGATACCTTCATAATGCAGGACAAAGCATCCTTAATTTTTGTAGTAACCATTAAATGATGAATCATTTATTAGTTATTTGCACAAGTATGAGTACTTGGGAATTCTTCTCCTTGCCTGGTCCGTCTTGCTTAAGGGGCCATGAACATGTGACTCTTTTACTGATGCTGGGGCTTGAATCGGCGACCTTCTGATCAAGGAATCAGAGGCTTAGCCCACAGAGCCACTCATGGCCCCCATTGCATAATTCATTATGAATGTTTCTATCCATCCATCCATTTTCCAATCCGCTTAATCCTAATGGGTCGCGGGGGGTCCGGAGCCTATCCCGGAAACAATAGGCACTAGGCAGGGAACAACCCTGGACAGGGGGCCAGCCCATCGCAGGGCACACTCACACACCATTCACACACACATGCACGCCTACGGGCAATTTTTTTTTGAATGTTTCTATGATGCATTATAAATGAAGTATTGTAATTATGTACTTATATATAATTAGAACATTATAATGCCTTATGACTGTCAATAGAAGATGCTGTAATGCTTCATTAAGTTTCACACCAACCATTATAATGCATTATGAAGGTATCTATAGTGCATTATAGATGAAGTATTTTAATTAACATTATAATGCCTTATGATTGTCAGTAAAAGATGCTGTAATGCTGCATTAAGTCTCACACCGACCATTATAATGCATTATGGAGGTATCTATAGTGCATTAAAGGTGACAACTTCTAGTAAATTGTCACCAAAAAACATTCATTGGAGGAAGACTAGTAAGCACAGATTTGCTGTCTCTCACACAGTACCACATCAGCAAAGTCTCACAGTCAGAGCCCCAGGCCATGATGACTTGTCCAGCGATGGATGACCTAGAATCTGCCCTGCAGTCCTTGGAGGTCAAAATGGAAGGCGAGAGCAGCTCCATGGATATGTTGGTCAGTCAGCCGGCTCTTCTACCATGTTATCATCCACTAGCATAAGAGACTCACTGGTAACAGAGAACAAAGGAGATCATACTTGGAGTAGTAACACTGGTGAACTATCATGTTTTTCTAATCAAAGGTAAGTGGTTTTTGGATATGTGTATTTGTATGAAAAATATGACTGTAAGACTGTATGCCATAAATATTTTGGGTAACACTCTACTTGAGGGAGCACGGGAATGTAGTAGGTGCACTCTTACTTAATGCATTAATTAACTAGAAACTAAGTGATAGTTACATACTGATCCCATGTTGGTTAATCATTAATCAACCATAACAGTTCGTGTATTTCATGCATACTATATTTGTTCATGATTCGTGCATGACTAGTACAGTACCTGAGTTACTAAGTTAACCACCTCAAATGAAGTGTTGCAAAAGATTCACTGTAAACAGGGCAAAGGAGATGACGACTGTGGGGAGTAACACCGGTAAATGATCATGCTTTTCTAATTAAACAGGAAACCATGACAACAGCTCCTGAACTGCATGACTACCTGAAGATATTTCGGTAAAACTTGAATAAAATATTATGCAAACGAACAATTTCACAAGTCAACTGACATTACCGATGTTTCCCTAGAAGGATGTGTCTGTCTGAGTTAACTAAGGCTCAGTGGTTAAGCAGTCATGCTTCAAATACAAGTCAACAAAACTTTATATGGAGAAAAAAGATACAGGTCATTCATTTTTTTGTATCTCTTTCTCTGACGCATATGCAGACCAAAGAGGCTGACACTCAAAGGGTATAAGCAGTACTGGTTTTCATTTAAGGACACCTCAATCTCTTACTTCAAGAGCAAAGAAGAAAGCATCGGAGAGCCCATTCAGAAGATGGATCTAAAGGGTACTGAACACAAACACGGTTTCTCTGTCTTTGTGAGGGATTCACAATCTTCAAAAGAACGAATCCTAATGCCTCAAATAAAAAAGCCCAGAATATTCAGCTTTTTAAAAATATATTTCCACTTACACTGTAAGGGACATACTGACACACAGGGCTGGACAAAGACATATCATTCGCATTGAGACTAACGTACCATCTTGTGTGACAGACACACATTCCAAATTCGAATTGGATCGTGTGAATGACACTTTGTGCTTCACCAGGCTGCGAAGTCGCGGGCGATGTCAATGTGGCGGGCCAGAAGTTCTGCATCAAGCTCTTGATCCCGAGTCCAGAGGGCATGAACGAAGTGTATCTCCGCTGCGAAAATGTGAGAGAGCAACGCCCATTTATGAGTAAAGTGAATGACTTCGGAGTCATACGGGTGGATGTGAGCAACACTCAGCACACCCACAAACTTTATTTAAAAATGCTATAAATCCTATAATCCCGCTGTTAAGCAGGTTTTTTGTTCATAAAATATTTAACGCAGAAGACAGTTTTTCTATATCCTGAGAGATATTTAGTCTTTAATATCTGTTAGCTATTAGCAATTCTTTAGTTGATGCTGTCATTCAAAGTTTACAACATTACATCAGATTATAAAACTAGGTATTGTTGAGCAAATGATCTAATAGATTAAAAGTAATTGGTTTGCTGTTGATCACAGCAGCTGTTGCTCTGCGGTATGGATCAGCTAACTTTTGGTTAGTTCACATTCTTAACCAGAAGACATGCCCCCCCCCCCCACAAAAGCAGAAGACTCATGGGTACATCTTGCCCCCAACAGGAGCAGCAGTATTCCCGGTGGATGGCTGCCTGCCGGCTGGCCTCCAAAGGCAAGAACCTGGCAGACAGCTCCTTCACCAGCGAGGTGGAGAATATCCAGAACTTCCTCACCATGCAGCGCACCAACCCTGGGACCACGTCCGCCCAAGCCGACGACAACATCAACACCCACAGCCTGGTCTCCCCCCGCTACCACAAGAAGTACAAGACCAAGCAGGTCTGACATGATCCTACACTCATGAAAATTAATTATTTTGCCGTTTTATAACCCTGTTGCAGCATGTTCTCTGATGGGGAAAGAAACGGTTTCTGAGGTCACTCATTCCTTATTTCCTTTGCTACGAATAATTCAGTATTCATATCTCTCCAAAATCCCTGAGCTGACTGATGAAAAATGAGTCGAATGATTCAGGATGTAGCCTGAATCCCACCCTGAGCTCCACTGACAGCTGAACCTCCCTGCTCCAGTTAACCCCTCGCATCCTGGAGTCCTATCAGAATGTGGCGCAGCTCTCCCTAACCGATGGCATCCTGAAATTCCTGCAGATCTGGCAGGCACTGCCTGACTTTGGGGTGTCCTACTTCGTGGTGAGGTAGGCTGGCTGTCCTAGGGCCGCATATTTCCCAGTTCGAAGTCTAAATTAGTCTCATCAGTAAATGAGTCGGAATATGCTTAGCTTAGGGGTGACACAAACTCATGGCGTTATTGTACAGTCTACAGAAAGTCAGTCAGCTATAAGAAAGTGATGTAAACAGGGCCCTGTTGTGTGTGTGTGCCTGTACCAACATACATCAGGGAAGCAGAAGACAAATGTTCCTCAACAGAATGAAAGACATATAACACAATTGTATGACATCTTGCCACTACATGGGGTTTATGACCAAAGAATATCTGCATTTCATTACATAGATTATGATATAAATTCCAGATATAATATTTTTGGTTCCGCTTTACAATAAGGCTCCCTTTTGCCACTTGTAAATGGTTGTAACTTGTTAATAACAAGAAAACTATGCTATAACTTGTTTAAAACTGTCTACTAATAATAAGTGTTACCACCTAATTAATAACCAGATTATAAACCATTCATAAACTCTATATATGGGTAGCCTTATTGTAACGTGGTACAATATTTTCTGCTTATTCCATTCATAAGCATGTTGACAGATAAGGTTTAATACACAGGTATCAAACTCCAGTCCTGGGGGGCCGGAGACCTGCACATTTTTGGGTTTCCCCTCATTTAACACACCTGATTCAACTCCATGTGCTAATTACCACACAGCTCTTGAGCTGAATCATTTGTGGCGGATCAGGGAAAGAACTAAGCTACACAGGGCTCCGGCCCCCCAGGACTGGAGTTTGACACCCCTGGTTTAACACATAGGTCTGACAGATGAAGTCAAGATATATTGTAGTGTCATGTTCAGGGGACAAAATCACCTCCAGGCACGATCTTAGTTTGGCATAATTTGATTCATGCATTATAACAGAGGGTTAAAGAAGCGATTCCCCCCCCCCGGCAGGTTTAAGGGCAGCCGGAAAGACGAGGTCCTCGGTATCGCCAACAACCGGCTGATCCGCATAGACCTGGGTGTCGGGGATGTAGTGAAGACCTGGCGCTACAACAACATGAGGCAGTGGAACGTCAACTGGGACATCCGGCAGGTGGGCTGTACTTCTCTGCATCGGTGGGGCCATAAGCAATGGCAGCGTTTCTGAAAGTGGGAAGGATGTACAAGACTCTGCACCCACGGACCCCATCACATTGGCAGTAATGAGTCTGGATGAACGCTTCTGTCAGTATATTCACTTTGTTTGAAAAGCCTTGGGACGCTTGCTTAATTCTGTAAAAGTGCTGCAAATTTATTGGTTCCATAACAAAATTCCACTGACAAGCAACGTTCAACACATCTGGAGAAATATTCCGCACAGACGCTTTATTTTTATTGTGTCATCATTTTTAGACAGACCCATCCAGTTCTGTTCTTGCCATTTTGCTATTAATTGCAATTGTCATTGGTTCCCAAATGGACACTAAACACAAATGTTTGGTGTCTTATGTTAGTGCAAAGGTGTTACTAATTAAAAAGTGAGACTCCATATAATTTGGGTTTATATATATGTTTGTATGTGTGGAAGCTTCAGAGAAGCATGCCTAAGTTTCACATCAGAGACTAAGCTTCTGCTGTGGTTTGAGGAGTAACTCCTGACTGTTATATGCTTACAGTCAAACACTCTGCGACCTTTAACTTCAATATAGCATTATACACTAGTGTTTCCCAGTCTGGTCCTCGGGGACCCATAGCCAGTGCAGGTTTTTGCTTCCTGCCAGGAGCGAAAATGTGGACTGTCTGTGGGTCACCGAGGACAGCATTGGGAAACACTGCACTAGTTGATTAAATATAGTCCGTACCATTCTGGTTATTTTAATCTGATACTTTCTTACATGGAGCAAACCCAAGGCTAAAAAACAAAGTTATTATGATTGCTCCACAACCCAACATGCACCTGTTCAGCAGTAAGGTTGACTCACATTCAAATAACAACATGATACCTTAATCATGTTCATGTCTTCATTTGAGGTTTGTACTATATACTACAGTAGCAGCAAGTTGGATACACAGTTGTTAATAACGCTCACCCTGGTATCCGGTTACTAACCTCCACCCTTCCCATGTTCCTCCAGGTGGCCATTGAGTTTGACGGCAATGTGAACGTAGCCTTCGGCTGCGTGACGGCAGACTGCAAGATTGTGCACGAATACATTGGCGGCTACATATTTATGTCCACCCGCGCCCGTGAACAGAGCGACATCCTCAATGAGGAGTTGTTCCACAAGCTAACCGGGGGACACGAGGCCTTATGAAAATGCAGCAACCTGAGTCACATCTCCGTTCTCCAGCAGCCTTGTTTTTCTGCCGAAGCATTCACAAGCTACCAGTCACAGAGATTCATTTTTTTTTCATTTTTGTTTCTATATTAGCATCATTAAGAATGTTTAATCCATGTCTATTTATAAATGATTTGCAGTTTAACACTTGCAGTGATGGAAGAGAACGGTTTATATGGGGGGGGGCGGTGTGTATGCGGGTTTTCGCTGCAACTGCCTAATTAGAGTACTAATTAGAGGTCTGATTGGCTGAAGAGTCCTCACACCTGGGTTTGAACAGCTGACTTACAGGTTATCACAAAAACCCGCATACACACCGACCCTTTGAGGATAAGTTTGGCTACCCCTGGTTTATATGTTTCAATAAGTTCAACTGTATGTAACATTTGCATTTTCACACCTAATAATAATAATAATAGTAATAATAATAATAATAATAAAAACAGCATTGAAACTGATGGACATGCAGATGATACATTCTGCAACTTGACAGTTTTTTATGGGTTCTAGTAATGGCATTTAATAAATTTCCTAAAGGGCTGGCATGGATTAGGGTTTGCTGATTCATGTTTTGGCGATAAACGAGAGCTTAGAGAATATTATGTTGCCGGGATACTGCTGAATCGTGTCTGTTGAATGCAGAAACCAATCTTACATTGAAACGTTTGAAAGTTTGAAAATAAATAACAGAGTGATTTGCACCTGAAACAAAATGAAATGATGTACTACTGTATAAGGGCAATATTAAAATGCTTGGAGAATGAAGCTAGCAACTGATATAATATTTAGGTGTTTAAAAATATCAAACTGCTCTACAATAAATTATAACAAAATATGCTTACATTTTATTTAACATATCATCTATTACTCAAATATTTGACTATGAACTGTAGAATTACAACAGTTGGAATTATCTGGATCTCTACATGAAATGCTCCCAATATTTCACATGATCTTTATTCAAGTCATAATAAAGTCTTATTTAACAAACAGGACATAGAACATTTTATATTGCTGTGAGTATTTTGAATGAATGCTTTAAATCCAGGTCACTGATGTATGTGAAGGCCCTTTTTTATTCCGGCATGACCGTGCCCCAGTGCACAGTGCAAGGTCCAAAAAGACATAGTCGGGTGAGTTTGGCGTGGAAGAACTTGACTGGCCCACACAGAGCCTTGACCTCAACCCCATCTAAGACCTTTGGGATGAACTAGAACGGAGATTGTGAGCCAGGTCTTCATGTCCAACATGACATCAGATGCCTGACCTCACAAATGCTCTTCTGCATGAAAAATTCCCACTGACACACTCCAAAATCTTGTGGAAAGCTTTTCCAGAAGAGTGGCAGCTGTTATAACTGCAATGAGGGGACCAGCTCCACATTGATGCCTATGGATTTAGAATGGGATGTCATGAAATGAAAGTTACTGTGGGTTTAAAGCCCCGATGTCCCAATACTTTGTCCATATAACGTAGCTTCATCAAACCCTGAATGACTGTAAGCCGCTTAGGCGGCAAAGCGGCCTCTTACCGTCATGCTTCAGTGACAACAGCTTGTTTGATGTATTGCATTTTGATCGACTAAGTGCAACACAGCTTTGGATAATCTTGGGTGACCAATAAGGTACTGGGCCTGCGGGTTAGCGGGTCAAAAGGTAAAATTTTCTCCCTTTTCTGCTTTCAGTTGCATCATTGCAGGGAGGTACTCTCTGTGAAACCAAGGCCTGTTACACCACAGGAAGCCACAAGGCCCTATCTGTAGCTGCGCACGCTGCCTGACTTGAATGAACGTTTCATAAAGACAGTTGAACTCAGCGGCTCTGGAGATTCTGCACGTCTAACCCACTAAAGTGTGCACAAGGCTGCTGCTCGCTTTGTCCACCAGTTATTCAGGGTTTATTAGCTCAGCATTTTCCCGAACAGGATGGAGTGGGAAACTCGTTTTTTATTGATACATTTATAAAAATACTTTTATCCTTTGTTTCGGGCAATTTCAAGTTTATTCCTTAATTTATCTTCAACTAAGAAATACTTCTGCAAAGAATGGAGCAGTAATCTTCACCACTTTAAAGACCCACGTGGCCATATTAGCCGAAGCTTCGCAGGAAGTTATTCTTTACGTTCCACTGCAGTTGAATCCAGCAGCTCCCATGTTCACCAAATGCAGCAGTGCAATGCCGGCTATGCAACGCTCATAGCCACGCTCATGTCTTCTACCTACATCAATGGAAGTTCACAGCCTGTAGAACGGTAAACGCACCATAAATTACAGACCAACAAAAAGAACTACATCCTCATCAAAGATCTAACATTACAGCGGCGCCGGCAGGCAGACTCTGCAAGAGAGAAGCCTCACTTGTAGGTTTCAGCCTGACAGCACGGGTGAAATACTGGGGAAGCAGCTTCCCTTCTGCATTGCCAGGCGTCAGTAGGACCCCATTGGATGACCAGAAGAACCGGACGCCATCTTTTGGTTATAAAAATCACATGTTTACATAAGAATATCAATAGGATCAGCATTTAATATTGGCTTCGGTTAACTAGTACAGGGAGGCTTAGCCCACAACTTGTGGCAGATTTGTTTTGCATGACCACAACTGCTTAGAGTATTAATTTGGACAACTAATCGGTTCACCTAGCATGACATGCAGGACAGTTAAGAAACGGTCGCATATGTTTTTACCTGCCAGCGCCTTGGGGACATCAATATAAAGTGCCAGTGTGCAGTTGTGCCGCATGCCTGTACAGGAAAACAGATTTCCACCAACAACAATCACGCAGATAAAAACACAGCCCTATGTCCCCTCCCCCTTCCCCCTTATGCAGCTGCGCCCTTGTTCCCTACACTCTCACTAACCACTGATTACTCCCTCTGCTCCAGGCAATCCAGGTGCCAGATGAATGTGGGTCCGTGCCATTCGGTTCAGGCCCTGAGTACGAATGGAAGGCCAGTGCTGGAAATATGAGCCATGGACCGCCTCCCTGGGACAGTCTGGAGCATCCAGCTGAACCTCCCGAAGATCTAGATCTGCAACCTGAGTCAGAGGGACAAGAAATGTAGACGCACACCCACATACAAAGTAGCAATCCTGGTGCTGTGAAGCACGACTGTGTGACCACTTTTAGTCTATATGATGGTGAAGAGGAGAAGGCTCACCTGCAGAGAATGACCCTGATTGGCCCGGATCTGTAGCTTTCCATTATCTGGATGCCGGGAAAGCTTAAAGCGCTGCTTATCATTATTGGCCACCACTTTCTCTATGTCCTCCAATGAGAAGCCACAAAACTGACGGTGTGACAATAAGTCATCCACCAACACAAATCCACCTGAGGGTGACGATATCATTACTGCTTAAGCAACAGTTAAATTTCATACTCATACATAAATTACTGTACATTAAACCACTTTGGTCATCCAAAGGCTTATGATCATATAAAGTCAAATGTCTGCCAAGGTATCCATTTTACTACAAGAGAAACCAGTGATAACGCTTTTACAGAGCCATGACTAATTAAGCCCTACCAAACTCTTACCAGAGGTCATGTTTAGGCCCATCTGAACTGCTCCATGGCGCAAAGCGTAGGACAGAGACTTAGAGAGGTGAACATCTCTGTCCTACAAAACACAACAGAAACTTTCATCATTACCACCACACGTCGCTTGCTATTGGCTATCACTACAGAAATCACATCATCTTCTCACCTCTTCATCACGATTACCATGTCGTTTTCTGCCTGCTCTTCCTCTTTGTCCACTCCCTCTCACATCTCTCTCCATATTCTATCTCATACCTCTTAGTAAAGGTGACTATTGAGACATCAAAGGAATTCTGAAATTTCATTAGAAGCTGCTTAGATAGAACGGAAATCAGTAAGATCAATAAAACTACAGAGCCTAATATAATTATACATTTAAATTTCACATATTAAAAGTATAAAGTCTCATGCATTAAAGGTTTAATGCATATAGATTATAATGTATATGGATTCAATATACATGCGTAACATATAATGACGGGTTAACAAAATGCATGTTTATTAGCTCACTAGTAGAAAATATGCTGAAATAAATTTATATTTAGCAAAGGCTGTATTATTGGCACCTGGCAGCACCCGACCGCATAAAATCATACAGATGTGGGTCAAGGATTTTAGATCAAACATGGGGAAAAAACTGTTATCTAAGTGACTTTGACCAAGGCATGGCTGTTGGTGCCAGATGGGCCAATTTGTGCATTTCCGTAACTGCTAATCTCCTGCGATTTTGACAGACAAGTCTCTAGAGTTTACAGAGAACTGTGCGAAAAACAAGAAACATCCAGTGAAAGGCAGTTCTATATGCAGAAACACCTTGTTGATGACAGAGGTGTTGATACTCACTCAAGCTGACAGGAAGTCCCCATTAAGTCAAATAACCACAATTTACAACAGTGAAACGTATCGCACTGAACCCGGAGGAGGATGGGCTACAACTGCAGAAGATGACATCGGGTTCCACTCCTCACAGGCTATGAACAGCTGAACCAGACGGATGGAAGAATCTGAGGTAAACACCATGAATTCATGGACCCAACCTGCCTTGTGTCAACAGTTCAGGCTGTTGCTGGTGCTGCAATAATATAGAGATTGCATTCTTGGTACACGGAGTTCCCCATGTGAGTACAGTTACTGACCTTGTGCATCCCTTTACGGGCACAAATTATCCATTTTATATTGGCTAATTAATAATAAGCGATACTCTATTGATCCTTGAGGGGAAATTGTCTTTATGCCTTCCTCAAAAAGAAACTGTGATCTAAGTGGATGTCTGTGAAGGGTAGCCTCCCGTTGTGGCGCCCAAGGAGCTGGGGGTTAAGGGCCTTGCTCAAGGAGATGCAGATGTGTTGAGGCTGGGTTTTATCTGGTGACCTTCAGATTACAGGCACATAGGATTAGCCCACTGAGCCACATGCTGCCCCCAGCAGGAATTAGACACAAGTCATCTGAAACTGGCTCCATGAGCATGACAATGACACGCTCATGTGCCCCACAAAGGCTTTCCCAGTCACTGGCTCTAAATTTGTTTGGGATGTGGTGGAATGGAAGATTCAACATGGAGTTAACAAAATTGCAGCAATCATGTCAACATGAATTAGAACCTCTATGGAATGTTCCCATAACCTTCCCACACTGAGGGTGATGATACACGCGGCAACTTGTTGACCAATGTTGCTTGGGCACATTTCCATTGATACCAGCCAACAGACAGAGGGCAACTTTACACTATCATCCAGATCCAGATGAGTTGTCCTTTGTCTCACCTGCTTGGCAGTTGCCTGGCAACATTAGTGAAAAAGCTGCCTTGTGTATATCATTACATTAAGAATTCAATCTGTTCTGAGAGGAGATGATGTTCCTAATAAAGAATGGTGTTCCTAATAAAGTGGCCGGTGGGTGTATACTACTGTATATTTCACGATTTGTTTTATACCGATTATAGACATTAAATAATTTAAATTACATCACATTTAAGTGAATTTCTTTCTTCACCTAAAACGAATAATGTGACGATGGCAAAAATATGTTTCTAAACAACGAGTAGAAAAACGTCATGCTTTGCTTTTGTTCCCAGGTCAATCCCACATACAACTCCGTAAAAAAACCGGAACAATACTAGCATCCACTAAATGATAAATGAAACATCTAACAAGGCGACAGCACCGGGCACTTGTTTACTATGGCCTGAGTTTCTCGCGTGCATAAGAACCCCTTACGGATCTTACTGTTAACAATTTCAGATTAAACGCTAGCCAGGCGGAACTCTGACCATTGTCTATAATCGTGACTAAGGAGCGCATACCTTAATCTTATTTGCCGCTCAAGGACACAGAATTGGGAAATAGACACAAGACTTGTCGAGACATACAGCTGCTCTTCTGTCAAGACTGAACAAACTACAGCACCATACCTCCCCCAAAAGTAGAAGAAACACCAGCGTGAAAAGCGTCTGCAGGCTGGAAATACCGAAAAATGCGACCAATCGGCTTACTCGGCAAACCTCTGAACCAATCGGACGAAGAGATTGCTCCCCTAGTGGGCTGGTCTTACCCAGCGCCATTTTTGCTGAGAACAGAGAAAACGAGAGGCAGACATCTGTCTTGCTTTAGTGTGTCGGTGAGGCATTCGTTTGCTGTTTATTACTGATAAATGTTTCTTGCGTTTGCTCTGTTGTTTATTATGAGGTCACATGTGAAAACGGGTGTTTTCGAAGTTAGCGCTGCTGTCAGTGGCAGGTCGTTCGAGCGAGAGCAGAAAAGGCCGGTTTGTTTGCTTAGCTAGCTAGCTAATAGAAGCAGGATGACTCCTGTCTCATGTTTCCAGTAAATTATGAATGCCTGCTCTATATATTTGTATGCTGGTACATTTGTGGTACAGCTTTTAAAACTATATTCTCATATAGCTGTCATTTTCTCGTGATATCCTGGCTTGCTCACTGAAGTATTGTATGATCAAAGGTGCTAAATGATATTTGAACCCTTATAGAAAACCGGTAATTGTAGAAATGTTGATTACAGATGGCGTTGCTTTCATGATTGCACCATAATAAAGATTTTTCATTCTGATTCAAACTTTGATAACGTTCTGTACTGTACCTGTTTTGCCCGTGCATGCTGCAACGCTAGGAATGTTGCCACGAAGTAACTGGTTATCGAGGTACCTAAATGGAACAGTTAGATAAGTGTCATTGATACTAGTAGTTACCATTGTTTCCGAAGCTACCATTTAAAATGGTTCACTCGTACAGAGTGGCTGACGATGACGAATTGCAACGAAATGATATAGTATATCGTGTAGTACTAGTGTAGTAAATGAGGAACAGTGCGGTTTTATTGGTGATACCTCCAAATAATAAGTGGCTTTTTCAAACATCTGTTGTGTTATAATGAAGTTTCTAGCCGTTTTTTGTATTGAATAAAATCGACGTTAAATTTCTTAGTGGTTTTATTTTTCATGCTTGTCTGTCTTTTCCAGCTAGACTCCTGCCTTCTTCCTTGCTGGCCCACAGGAAGAGGCATGAGGGATGGAGTGCTTGTAGCGTTTATACTCTCTGTCCGACCACAACGAGCTGTAGGCCCACGGAAAGCAAGAGGCGGTGGTAACGCTTCTGCCATGAGACGCAAAGCAGGATACTAGTGTCTGCAGAGCAGAACACTTTGCCACTTCTAGCCTTTCTGCAGCTATTCATATTCAGTCCTTCCTTCGATAACCTTACACTTTCATCTCTACTGCTGTGTTGCTTCATTTTATCTGTCTGCTTCTCACGCTCCTCTGCTAGGCTGCTGGGGCAATGGAGTTCCCGCAGCATAGTCAACAGCTCCTGGCCAGCCTGCGTGCCCAGCGCCTGCAAGGATTTCTCTGTGACTGCACTGTCCAGGTGGGCGCCACCCGCTTCCTGGCCCATCGCGCCGTTCTCGCTTCCTGCTCACCCTTCTTCCACATGTTCTACTCAGAGCAGCCGCTAGGCAAGAGGGAGACGGTCACCATCAATGGGGAGATCGTTACCCCGCTGGCCTTTGGGCTGCTCCTGGACTTCATGTACGAGGGTACCTTAAAGCTGGCCGCCCAGCCGCCACCGGAGGATGTGTTAGCCGCCGCAAGCTTCCTGCATATGAACGACATCGTGCGTGTCTGCAAGAAGAGGCTACAGGGCCGGGGACTGGCCGAGGCGGACAGCACCAAGGCAGAGGAGGAGTGCATAATAGTCGGGGGAGGTGTGACGGGAATTAGTGTGACCCCCCGGAGTGGCTCTGGAGAGGACGCTGGGGGAGGTGGAGCTGAGGGAACGACTGCTTTGACTAAGGCAACGGCATCATCTGTGCCCCCCTACCCCCTCCTCAACCAGTTCGCCCCTCATGGACCAGAGAGCAAACTAGATGAGCGTGAGGAGTCTCCCAGTCCCAATGATCCTGTCAAATCTGGCTCAGCCAGTCCAGACCTAGCGGACACCACCCAGCCTGGCATGGACTCTCTCCCAGCGGGGATTGGTTCGGTGTGTGCTGCAGTCCGACCTCGCAGCAATGGGGACACCGCCCTAGCAAGTCCCTGCAGCTCCACCGAGTTGTACGCTAACAACCATCCATCCTCTTCTTCGTCCTCTTCCCTTGTACCACTTCCGCATCGCTGCACCATCTCCGAGACACAGAGCACCTGGGCCACGGCTGTCACGCCGACTCAAACCAGCAACAACAGCCCCGAGCGGGGAGCTCTGACGATCTCCAGCGATGGTACCGCGGAGCTGACGCAGGGAAATGGCGCTCAGACGCCGTTGCCGAAGCCAATAGCGGCTCAGCTCTCATCACAGAGTCCCCCAGAGCACCACCTACACGTGCAGGCCCAAACTCTGACAGAGGAAACGATGCAGGGGCAAGAAAGAGCGTGTACGAGTCAGGAAGTGACCGTGGGCGACTTGCAGATTGTGATGAGAGAGACGACCACAGTGAGAGGGGGTGAGGAAGAAGAGCAGGAAGATGATGGGGTGAAGGTGAAAGTGAAGGTGGAGGCTATCGTCATTTCTGATGAAGAACTTGATGACATGGAGGGGATGCTGGACAGGGAAGGGCGGCGAGGCGCAGAGGGAGTTGAAGGTGCTGAATTTGAAGAGAATGAGCAAGTGTTCCTACCGCACCCCTCGCTTTTACACCTGCCTCACCACCACGAGACACTGACCTTCCCTCTCTCGCCCCAGGGCCCCAACACGTCAGACTCCGCCTCTTTCTCGGCCACCCTGTTCCCATCCACCTCGCACCACCAGCACTCCCAGCAGGCCGACCAGCCGGCGATGTACTTTCAGGACTTCCAGGACCCTCTGGGCCCCTACGTGGAGGATGTCCCCACCTGCACTACCTGTGGCAAGACATTCTCCTGCGCCTACACCCTCCGGCGGCACGCCATCGTGCACACCCGCGAACGGCCCTACGAGTGCCGCTATTGTTACCGTAGTTACACGCAGTCCGGTGATCTCTACCGCCACATCCGCAAGGCGCATGACCATGGGCTACCCGCCAAGCGTAGCCGCGTGGACCCAGAACCGCCGCCTGCCCAGCCTCCGCCGCAACCACCTCCTCAGTCGTAAAGTTTGGGGGGGGGGGATGGGGGGATCACGAGGGTGGGGTCGAAAGTTTTATTATCACAGGTACGGCTGTAACCAGGCAGTGGATGGATAACATGGGAGTAAAGAGACAATGGATTTTACAGTGGCGGTTTGGATTGGACTTTAAAAATATGCGCATAAGCCAGCTGTGTCTTTCAGGTGTGTTTATTTTATAATGTAGAGTACCAAAAAAATAGACACAAATTGAGGAAATCTAGAGCACGCCAGTTGCCAAACTACTTTGTTTGTGAAGGGTACTCAACACAGTAGACAATACCAGAATAGTTTGGATAGGTTCATCGCACCAGTTTCCCCAGTTACTGGTGTAGTGGGGCAGGGCAATTCACATGCTCATGGGCCACAGATCTGCGTATTTTAGATGCCTTTTAATTAGTGACTTAACGGCTGACGCAGCAGTTGTGAAGCCTGATTGTCCACATGAAATAAAATCCAGCACGGCCCAGAGCCCTGCAAGAGCAGATTTACCCACCCTATGTTATACAAACCAGTACAGTTTGGAGAGTGAGTAAAATGCAAACAAAAGCAGAAAGCAGTGATCTGTATATCCCTCTTGACCTCTATTAAATCGAAAAAAGACAGAAATGTTGTTTTACCTTTTCAGCTTTGTCTTTTTGCTGATATATGCTCTTGTGAATTTGGTGCCTGTAACATGATCCAGAACAGTTGAGACAGTGTGGTGTAAGACTAGGAACATTGTGGAATGTGCAAAAAAACATCTTGAACAGCAGAAGTGGAGATGTCAGGTCCAGAGAGTACAAATCCAGACCAGAATTTTGTTTCAACCAACCAGTTGACTACACTGTCACTGTGACACTTTATACTCAACTGGTTGGTTGAAATAAAATCCTGGTCTGGATTTGTACTCTCTGGACATAAATTGCCACCTCTGTTGAACAGATACGCTCCTTAACTGTTCCTCTTGGAGCCTTTTGTGGATGCGCCTCTTATATGCAAATGATGGTGTCACCTGCTCACCCCCTTTCAAAATGAATATTTATTTACCAAAAAACTAGTAAGCATTATTGATAAAGTAATCCATTAATTTTCCCATCTTTTCGTACAGGTCAAAGAAAATTTACAAACCACTGCTTTATATAGAAATGTTAGATAGGTTCTTGATGTGAAGTTCTGCTTTTCTACGTAAACGGTTGTGCAAAAGTTTGAATACAATAACTTATCCCTAAACTTTTGCTGTGAAAAGGTGTACAATGCTGTATTATAAATATTTATACTTTTTTATGTTTTCATCAATGAAACGTTAAATAAATGTTTATGATTAATTTGACTTTGTTTTGCATCTGTAATCAGTAAACGCAGGTTATTTGCAGACATGTTCGTATTAATACCTATGAACGTGCCGGCCTCTCTGAGTGGGAAACGGCGAGTGCGACTTCCTGTTTTAGCAGCTCGTGGCCCATCTGTGCTGTCTTCGTGTCACGACCCCAGCATTTGTTCCTGTTTTTTGTTGTCCATTTTTTCTCCAGTATAGCCTCATTTCTGAAAAACAGGCACATTTTTGCTTGCCTGGTACTGCATTCGGGGCTTTTAAAAATACAGCTGTGGAAAAAAGACA
>JAABNX020000002.1:9094574-9116762 GCA_015163995.2 Mormyrus lacerda | reverse complement strand
GCACACATTGTGATGTTTGCCCCTCTCTGTCCTGGCACTTCAACTGTGACCCTTTTTCCTATAATATTCCATCCTTGCTGATGCCTTTTGGCCAGTTTGAATCCTGCCTCATCTATGTAGATGAATTCATGAGAGGCCTGATTGGCCTCCAACTCCATAGCTCTATGAAACAAAGTTTATGCAAATTCATGTCACCATATACTGTACTGTAACTTATTACGTATCGGTTACCTATATGTATACAGTAAACTTACTGTAGAACTGTAGAGCTTATTTTAAAACTGATGTGCTGGTTTGAGCTTATATTATAGCAGAAGTAGAGGGTTCATACTATAGCTACAGTAAGGTTTAGAATATTGTTTTTATTGTGTTATGTTGTGTGTTAACATTTGTAAATAAGACAAAAACGATCCATAATTTTGGTGGTGGGTATAGCTTGTCTGTTAAGAAAATGAAAGCATTGTAGAAATGTGTTGACGGACTGCATATTGTGTGAAAACGACATGAAATTTGTGAATGGTAAGGCCATAACAGACCGATGCTGTGCACATTGTATTAAGAGTTTTCAAAATGTGACACTTGGTTAGACAAATGCTTGTTAGCGACTGAAAAAAACTGTAAAGACTGCATATTATATTAAAAATGCAGGTCATATACAATGGTCTGTAATAGTGAATGCACTCACTGCTTTGTGACGCTCATGAAAAAATTGCGTGGCTTCTGCGGTTCATCGCTCGAGGTCCAGTACAGTACCGTGTGTAGTTACTTTTAAATTATTTTTCTGACACACCTACAAATTTGACTCAAAGACAGACTTAAGGGACATATCTCACTCGTAATCTGGGGACTCTAATAACTAGATTAAGAAACCCAGTGGGTACAAGAATGCAGCTGAACAATTACTACAGCAGTGGGGAATGTTGCAGTTGAGGATGTTGGGCAGGAGCCAGCATACTCTGCAGGTGACTGAGAGTATGGGAGGATGGTGCCATTGTGTGTCTCCTTCTGCAGTCTCACTCCATGAATCAACGTGGCTTTTTCAGTCCTACCAGATACAGCTCCTGATGTCATAAGCTACATCTTATTATTAAGGCTCGATTGTCTTTGTCCAGTTTCATGAAGTAATTTCTTTTGTAACAATGGTAGAAAAAAATATGCTCACATAGACAGGTTTGCTTCTTTCTCCTTACTTGATAAAAATCCTAACCCCCCCCCCCCCCCAGATTTACTTTCCGAATATAATCATAATAAGTATCTAGTTTAAACATGATCCAGCCTCTGCAACCAAAAATTCCTCAAAAAATGTAGGGTGTGCGATTGATTTACTTCCTGGCACCTTGCCTCCAAGTAGAATTTATCCCAACCTGAATCCCAGGCCCTGGATCTGTATACAGATGAGGCCCTCCATACCGCAGTCACCCACGCCTCCACTTTTCCTGCTCCTTCTAGATTTTTTCCATTAAAAAACAATGGATGGCGGCCCTCTGTCCTTGCATCCGAGTGAAATAACGATAAAATTTCAATATCCCCTTAATCCTAGCAGTGCCCGAACACATCTGCGCCACCACGTGTCTCTTTAGTGTCTACAGTCGCATTCAGATCTGAGAGCATGATGAGTGGAAAACTGCGTTTGCCACCACTAGAGGGCACCACAAGTACACAACAATGCCATAAGGACTGGCCAACGCCCCTTTTCCTTCATGACTGAAATATTTGTGTGGCATGATTGATGGGTTTGTTATTGTTTACACCCATCTTAATTTACTTCACTAACCTCTCTGAACATCAACAAGTCCTCCAGCATTTGTAAAAGAAAAAAAATATGAATGTTGCAACAGTATCATTCCTTGGTTATATCTTAAGTCTTGGGGGGGTTAGATTGGATGATGCTGTGGTGATGGCTGTGTGGGATTTGCCCACAGAGCACATTAAAGATCTACAACGTTTCCTGGGCTTTACAAATTTTTTATTAAAGGTGTAAAGATTTTAGAATTAAAGTCTTGAAAATTCCATGGACTTATTAGCTGGACTGAAGCTGTATAAATGTGCGTTCCCTGAGATGAAAGTTCGATTTGCTTCAGCCCAAGTGCTGAACCTAGTCCAACTGAGCCTGGAACCAGTGCTACTCAGTGCATCCTTAGGCATCGCAGACAGCCACCTGAGGCGCCATCTCTGTTAAGCTAATGTCACTTTGTCTTGTTCCCCCAGAAGTACTCAGGAGTAGCAATGACAGCTGAATTAGAGCCATCAGCTGTCCCAAAGCAAGGAGATCTACTGCAGCTACTTCCCTTCCATCCATCCATCCATCCATGATCTTCGGCTTGATACCCAGACTTCCCTCTCCCTGGCCACTCATTCCAGCTCCTCCGGGGGAATCCTGAGGCGTTCCCAGGCCAGCCGAGAGACATAGTCCCTCCAGCGTGTCCTGGGTCTTCCCTGGGGTCTCCTCCCAGTGGGACCTGCCCGGAACACCTCACCAGAGAGGCATCCAGGAGGCATCTTAAGCAGATGCCTGAGCCACTTCATCTGACTCCTCTCAATGCGGAGGAGCAGCAGCTCTACTCTGAGTCCCTCTCGAATGGCCGAGCTCCTCACCCTACCTCTAAGGGAGAGCCCAGCCACCCTGTGGAGGAAACCCATTTCGGCCGCTTGTAATAACAACCTCGTTCTTTCGGTCACTACCCACAGCTCGTGACCGTAGGTGAGAGTAGGAATGTAGATCGACTGGTAAATTGATAGCGTTGCCTTCTGGCTCAGCTCCTTCTTCACCACGACAGACCGATGCAGCGCCCGCATCACCGCTGACGCTTACTGACACTTATCCACTATTTCCCCCCTGCCTCCCCCCAGGGTTCCCACTGAGCCCCAGCACTGGATATTGGGAGTGAGCCTGTGTACTCAGATCAAGCATTGCTGGATTCATAGTGAAGAGGAGGTCAGTCACAGTGTGTGGCGGATTGGTGAGAGGTATGGCCCAGGAAGACAGTCCTGGGTGCTCAGAGATATCCCCCCAATCCTCGTCTCATAGAAGGATTTCATTGGTCAAGCTTGGATGGTTGAGCTCCACACCGAAGGAGACAACATCCCAGGCTGAGTGAAGTGGCCCAGGGCTGCTCGTGCTACTCAGACTAGGTCCTGGTTTCCATTGCGCAGCCTCATTCAAACACTGAATCGTTCTAAATCCAGTTGGATTGAAATGTGTCATCTGCATTTAATCTATATGTGACATAGCAATCCGCAGCTAATTCAGTGCTTGGGTTTGGTACCTTGCTCAGGGTACCTCAGTGGTGTTGGTTGGGGATTCAAACCTACAATCTTCTGATTACAAGTTTGCTTCCCTAAACATTAAGCCATCACTACCCACAATATTGTTCACTAGTCTTGAGTCATTGACCTGATTCTGTGTCCTGACTAGTACTTGGTTGATATCCTGGCTCCGGTGCTGCCGGAGTGTTTTTAATATAATAAATATTGAAAGTACTGTACTGGTTTTTCCTGCATGGTTAATAAACTGAAGCAAAAAAACTTTGCTTTTAATGGGAATTATTTCAAAATGAACTATTCATCCATCCAACCATCTTCTAAACACTTATTGTGTTGGTGGGGGGGGGGGGTGGTAGATTGGACCCTATCCCAGCCAACATACGGCGCAAGGACAGAATAGGATGCCAGGACTAACTATTCATTGTTAATAGGAGACAATTTATAAACATCTAGCTCTAACTATGTTTAGGATGCCTGTCTCTGTTTCCTTTAATCACACAAAAATATATTGATGTCATGAAGGAAATAAAGTCTATTTTGTAATGTGCTTGAGTGATGGAACGATGTCAGGAGATCAGCTGGTGATCGATTCTACCGCTTCAGTTTTCTCCAGTGAACAATAACACCAAACACAGCAGCGTCATAAACAACTCAGAAGTGTGCATGGCATTCTGGAGAATTTCCATTTACACGGCCATTGCATTTACTCATATTTAGGCAGAGTGAAACAAACTACATGAACTTAACGGAAACAGCCACATGTGTGTTCCTCATTGCGAGGTGGCTGTTTACGTGTAATGCGCTTAGGGAAACTATATTAAAAATGTAAGTTTGCCCCTATCTTCTGACAGTTATACCGTGCATCGTGCTTATACAGTACACTGTGTGTCGGATAGGTCATAATAAAACACCGCTGCGTAATTTTATCCAAGGACTTCATACGATATCCTAGATCCTCTGTAGCTCAGCTGAATATGAAATTTAAAACACGGACAAACCATCACCCAAAATGTTCCTCCATTCCAATCTCAAAATAATACTCTTAATTAAATATATATATATATATATTACATAATAAAAACCATAACAACACAAACACAATTTCATGCAACTGTGAGACAACAACAGTGTTACACAACTACAGTGTTATTCAAAAATCCTATTTTGAAGTCAATTAAACATCGAACCCCTAGATGAAAAAACTATTAATATTCCAATCAATGGAGCCCTCAGTTAACCTGAGATCAGTAAATCATGTCTCTTTAGGCAAGGATATCGTGTGAAAGTTTACGATGACAATTCTTTCTTTTAGATGTGTATCCCTAGACCTTTCGCAATATTACAAATAATCATTGACAATAATGGAATTCTTTTTTTAAAAACACACAAACCTCAATTATAGCATCTCACCATCCTCCAGCACTGGACCGGCCCTCTGGCATACTGGGCATCTTCCTGTTGGACCAAAGGGTACGTGGGTCGGCAAAATTTACCCCCTCAGGGCAGTAAAATGTATTGCTTGGTAAAAGTTGTCATGCGGGAACCTAGAATTTTCCATGTGGCCATGGGGGACTGCAAAGTCCAGGCTCAAATTTTAATCCCAGTCCAGCCATCTCCCAGCCTTATCTACATCTGCTTGGTTTTTATGATTTCCAGATCTGGTATCCATATTCCACAGTGCTGACTGGATTTGATCTGTCCAACGTGAGCGTATCAAAGTCCTTCTGCTGACTTTCCAGCAAAGCTCCAAATCAACAAACATTTTGCTTTAATTGAGCTGTTTTGCACGATTCACATGACAAATAAAACATGTTAATTGATGACCTCCCTTCATTTAATTGTGACTCGGCACCGGGTTTTGGCAATTCTCTCTTGTGGATGCAGAGCCAGAAGGCTGGGATCTGCCAGGCCGTACATAGACAGCTGTAAAACGTCTGACTCCTGAATGTCAGTTTGTTATGCTTTTGGATACCAAATGTGTCTGTGCTGAAATCTGAAGCAGCTGTCCACAGAAAGCCGAAAAAGTGGGATGGAGACGTTAACAAAAGCAGTGACAGAATTCCCTAGTCAGAGATGCTGGGGCTGGTGTTGACTGTTTTGTAAGTAGAATGTGGCCTTACACTTCGGAGACTGTCAAAAAATGTTATTATCACAAATGTCCTTTGTATGTGTTATTTTCTTGGATCCAGGATTCAAGTGTGAAACGCCTGCTATTGATTTGGAAAACAGAGTTATGCCAGATGGGAGAAAGAGTACACAGAATGTTAATGTCTCATGTGATTATATTCACGTCCCACTGGGCCTCTCAGGCCGAGGTGTGTAGATTTTGAAAGCGATGAAGCAATTTCATATTTTTGAAGTGAAGCAGTGATCGGACAAGCAGAGCCGGAGTAAAAAGCAATTTGTCCCGCCCCGATTTGTAATGGGCCACCTAAGCCATAGAGGCATGATAAAGCAGAAGCTTGGGGTTTTCGCCATTTCAGTGAAGTCTGCAGATCGAACAGTAATGGGTGAAAAAGTAGAAAAGGACGTTTCCTGTAGGGCCTGTGAGTGACATCATCCACATATGAGGTCAGCTTGTGTTTGTCATGGTTTGCACTCACCATCACATGCAGAGAAGACATTAGAGAAGATTAGCAGCGGGAACAAGGATGGTGGGTAGTACTATTCCCTCACACATCTAGGGTTGGGGTTTTGAATCTTGCGTCTGCTCTGTGTGAGTAATTTGTGTGTCCTTCCTGGGTTGTGAATCCTCCCAAGAGGCTGCTTCCCTTCTGGAGTGCAAAGACGTGCAGTTGGGCTGAATGGCATCTCTACAATGTCTTGAATGTCTTCGTTTATGTGTCCTGTGATGGGATGGTGTCCCTCCCAGGATGCACCTTTGCTGAACTGATGACAATTTCATTTGGAGTTTACAAACACCTGTAGTTCAGTTAGTAGAATGGACAATCATGTAAACTGTGCTTGAGAAAATCTTTGAAATGGTGCAGGATCAAAAGAATAGTCAATTTTAAAAACAATTAATGAATTTTAATCTAATTCTGTGATACAATGCAGTTTAATTATGGATGTCACAGACATGCACTGGCCAAGAGAAAGAATTGTTTGAGATTATTTCAACTCTGATTTTCTTTACTGCAGATTTTTGAAATTACCACAGCAGAAGAATTATTAGACTTACTGATTTGATTAATGCTTCTTTCATGATAAATAACCTTTAAATATATCATTGCAGGTTCAGCTAAACAGAAGATAGACTCCTGCATCGTACTGGAAGCCATATCTTCAAGTCAACTATTTTACGAGGCCAACTTGTCATGACAACACAATAAGGTCTCAAATTTATACATGTCAACTCAAAATTCCAATTATGCCTTCCAGGTTTTTTATTTTTTGTATCTCGTTTTATGCTTTTTTTTCTTCCAACAGCGACTTCAAGAAATGATGTAGCCAACAAGGGAGAGATTCACATTTCCCCCTTTAAAAGTATCTGAGAAGACACAGCAACACGAAAGAGGACCTTCTTCCTATCTGATTTATGCGTTGAATGCTTTTGGTTTGAATGGTTTCCATCCATCCATTTTCTAATCGCTTCTTCTGGTGGGGGTCACGGGCCTGGAGCCCATGTCGGGCAGCATGGAGCACATGGCTTAGATACAACCTATACAGAGTGACCACAATTTTTCTGCTTCGGAGCAGCTGCATAACGATTTCAAACCAGTAAAAGCACAAGAAGGATTGAACTATTTAGCCAAGCAGGGGAGCTTTTCAGTCTTAAAAGCTCATAGTGTCCCCCCTGCCATGGAATAGGGGGTCACCCTAACCCTGTATGGGATGCAGGGCACATAACACACACATAATCACAAGCTATGGGCATTTTAGAGAGAGCCAGCAATGCGCGAGGACATGCAAACTCTGCAAGCAAAGAGCCCAGGTGAGATTCAAACCCCCCAGCCACAGAGATGTGAGGCAACAATGCCCCCCCACTGAGCCACCCGAAAACGGAGGGCAGCGTCAACCAATCAGACGTTTTGGTGCTCATGCCAATTCTCGGGAATTTTGCGTCAGCGTCTAACTCCTCTGATGTGAAAAAGAAGGAATACAATCTCACACAACCAACAACCAACACCTTTAGCGACGACGACTTCATCCAAACGCTTCCTGTTATTACTGGCCTCTCTACTCTTAACCATCAGATAAATATTGTTCCAGAAGCCTTGTTGATCACACTCTGAGTTACACCGGATGCAAGCGTCCACATTCTTCTTAGCGTACTGTAGACGCTGCCAGGGCAGCTGCATCCCAGGGCGTCTCTGGTGATGGAGCAGTGGCCTCACTCCTGAACGACCAGCATTAAGGTGCCTCAGTTAAGTGTCTAGAATCATTCTGTTACAAAACAGACGCTGTTGCATCCGTAACAGGCATATGCTCTGCATGTGTGTTTGTATTTCAGGAGCTGCTCTTCCTGCGACGGTGCTGCACTGCTTTGTTCACCTTCCGGTTATTACTTTGATGGCTTGAATATCAGTTTTATCTGTTCGTGAAATCTGGCACAGATGAGCTCGTCAGAAACAAAGACTCTGCTGAGTGGACCAGCGATGATCTAGGGCCAGTGTTTTATAAATGTTTTATCAAATACAAATATAAGTTTTGAAAGTGTTAAAAGCTTCAGTTCTTCCTTCTAGAACTTCCTTCCAGTAACTTGATACCATTGTCAACTTTCATTTTGAAAAGTTAAATCAGTTTGGCATTGCCGAAAATGTAGGACAATCTGTTCTGTACTGCCACAGGAAGAAACATTGATTAACATTATGGCTGTATTCCGAGATACAGAACAGAGAAATAGACAGGTACTTTCTGGGTGTGTGAGTGGGGAGGGGGGGGAGCATTTCCCAACCCGGTCACCAAGAACCCCCAGACAGTCCTGGCAGCTGGCTGGGGGGAGCAAAAACATGGACCGTCTGGAGGTCTCCAAGGACCAGGCTGAGAATCAGTGGCCTACAGATTGCCTTACATCACCACAGTGCTTTGACCAGCATGTAAAATGTAGCAACTCTTTAGTTTTGACTTGTGACTCTGACTGATCTCAGTCATTGAGTGTCATATGACGCAATTATTACCAATTATTAACTTCCTTACCCCAGGTTCGTAGCTACTTTTATTCAACTGAGTCACCATTTTTAACAATTTTTTTCTGCTTCAGAACAGGTGCAGAATGATTCCATTACAGAAGCAAAAAAATGTTTCCAGGAATGAAATTAAAGCACAGATCAAAGAACGGTAACGTAGCTGTCACTTTCACATACAAAAGATTCTTTTTTGTAAATCTGACTTATTTTTGCCAGGACCTCAATTGCGGATGACATAATTAATTTACCCAGACATGCTGCAGGCCCCGCTACTCTCAATGAATTACTCCAGACGCCAAAGTGAAATGTTTATACATATTTTAAGTACATTTTAATGTGGTTCAGCTCTTTCAAAACAGCTTGTTTTCAATGGAGCCCATTTTAGATAACAGTGCTTATAATGTCATTTTTAGCAGCATGTCTCCAGACTTTTATATTTATACATTTATATCGTAAAACTCACATGATGCTCATTGCAAGATTTGTATACGTCTGTAGGAAAGTGTTCCCAGGATTGATAACCAATTTTCCCAATAAAGACACTATTCTCTCTCCCAGTATTACTAAGGCATTACTTAATTTAACAGAATAAAAGTCCCACTGAAATGAAATCGCATACTTGTTGTTAGTTCTTACATGCTTAAGTTGTATCAGCAGCTCTTAACTGTTGCCAAAGTGATACTTAATAACTGACTACTAAATAGGCTGGCATCGCTTTATTTACTATGGAGGGGAAAATGCAACAAAATCACAACACAAATCACAAGTTTTTTTGTTTTAAATACAATCGCTTGACTTCTTTTCCTCGGGTGGCGGAACTTTGAGCTGCTGTTTCGTTTTATAGACACGTCATAAAGCCGCAGAGCGTTAGAAAGTCTGCATCGGGTCGTCTTATTACAAAGTTTTCTGAAAATCCCCTTCCAGTCATTTTTATGTTATACCTTGTTTTTTTTTTTTTTTTTTTTTACCTGATTGTTTCTCAGAACGTGGATAAACGACGGGGTGTAAGGGCAGGCTCAGTCACTTACGCCTTCAGTCATTTATCCTATTCCATGTCTTTGCTACACAAAGATAATCATTAAAGCTGCATCTTGAAGTCACTTCACACCAACAGCAGAGACTTAGAAGAGCATCATGATTCTGCAGTATTTACGATAATAAAAATGTAGAAGCCTGTCTTCTGTTTGCCTGACACTGTTGTTTTGTGTTATATCTGCCCATATCACCCTTGTCATTGTTCTTCTTCAATTAGACCCACTTGCAACTGATTATTTATAAAATGAATCTGCGACATATGAGTCTTTCTGGCAGAATTAAGCTTTGACACATAACTGTGGAAACTACAAAAGTCTTCATAAGGACTCCGAACGTTAGAATCAAGGTCTTACAAACATTCCTGCTGCAACTCAATACCTGCAGTGCTGTAAATACAAAAAAAAATGTCCAGATTTTCAGTTCATAGAATGACGCCCACTTCTTAGTGCACACGTACACACTGACACACTTAAAAGCGAAACTGCGTCGGGTCCATAAGTTATCTGAGAAACAGGAAGGCACCAAACAAAGCTGGTCATATGTCACGGTTAGCGAGAAGAACATCACGTCTGAGTGATAAGGCAAGGGCACAACTTAGACCGCTAATGACACATGTGTCCGAGGGCTAATACGCAAGTACAGGATACTTTCACTCCAGTAAAGAACAAAACACCAAATTTAAATGAACTACCTCTGGATTTTTTTTCTCATCATTAGACTTATGTTATTGGATACTGTCTTTATGGACAATGTTTATATAGTTTAGAATTTTTAAAAAGGTTCTTTAAATGCTTAATTGTGCTACACCAATTCTAAGAGGATCTTAAATGCATTACAAAAAATGTCACATAGCTCAACACAGTTCTAAAAGAAAAAAATTACATGCAAATGAATGACCTCAAACACACACACACACACACACACACACACAAAGTACAACCTCCACACTTTCTCCGCATACTAAGACAAACCAGAGCATAACAAAACAATATGTGATTTAATCTAACACACACACACACACACATATATATATATATATATATATATAAAAGCTGAGAAATGTCTGAAAAGTGATATAGATAATATAGTGTATTAAAGATGTGGAAAGCAAACACAGTTAATGTAGCTCTTTGCTGCCCTCTAGTGTTTCACTTGATTTTGCCTAGAAAACCTTTATTTGATTTGCGGTGATGTTGCTCTGCGCACAAAAAAAGCTTCAAAATGAGCCTATAGTCCTCTTCTATAGCTTCCTCAGAGGATATTGATCTGAATTCCTACAGAGCAGACTGAGTTAATACTCCTACTTCACCATTTTGATTGGGTCCTACTACAAACCAGAGACTTTCCAGTCTGTCAAACAATGAAGTGTGTAATTCTGCCAGCAGCTGGGTGACTAAAGTACTACACACTGGGTTCCAGTAAAACAAACATGAGTTCATGTCATTTCTATCGACTGATATTTCAGTGTATGATGCTTTATGCCGATTCCTTGCATATGGTGTAGCACGGCCCTCGGGTAATGCCAAAGTACTTTTAGTGATTCGTGAAATATTTGCGCGTAACGTAATTTCTCCAGGAAGTAGTGCAAAGGCTTGCATAAGGCACTGTAAGAATTTACTCTCCCGATTCTGCTGGGGAGACATTATAGGCAGAGTTTTCCACTCAGGACCGAAGCGTGGCCTGCGAAAGCAGCCCGTCATCTTAACTCTCACACTCTTCAGGGTAGACAGCAACTGGGTGACACTAAAAACAAGTCCCACCATGATCGCTACAAAACAGGAACAGGGTTTATTGAAGGAGATCTGTGTAATGTTATTTGTGAGCCCCAAAACATTTCTGCAATGTGAGATACTCTCACGAAAGCCAGCTGGGAACAGCGACCATTATGTCAAATTTACCAGCAGAAATATGTTTAGCAGACAACAAAAAAACCCTGTAAATACACTGCTAAAAGTGTTTGAGAAATAAATTACTTCTCCATTCATTAAAAAAACTACATTCTGTTTATCACTCTAATTCTGAATTATTTTAACATAGTTTGATGAATTAACGACAGCCGGGTTTTGAAAACTATCTTATACGCTATGAATATAGTGTATCAGTAAAGGAACTTGCTGAAAACCACATTTTGTTTACAAAATGCAAAGCATGACAGAAGAAACATATTGAGACATGGACAGTGTATTCTGTGTAATGTCAAAAGAGATTTCTGTGTCTCTTCCTGCCGATATCAAAAGCGTTTACTGCATCGGCTTTGTGGTGAACGGCGATTTGCTGGTAGCTGAGAATTTCCTTTCTGCTCCGCGTACACGATTGCTAAGTGGTGAATGGCGATTTGTTGGTAGCTGAGAATTTCCTTTCTGCTCCGCGTACACGATTGCTAAGAACACAAGAAACCTTGGCTGTATATGTAGCCCTGAATGAAATACAGGTCTGGTGATGAAGAATTTGCCTCCATCATGCTTTTAACAGTACGCATGGTTGTGTGGACAGTCTGGAGGAATTGTCTTTCCCCAATTGACCTCCACAAATCATAAAGGTCCATCAGCTTTTGCTTAAACCTTTATCAAATGCAATGTATGCCCACCAAAAAATATTTAGAATATTTCCCTGTACACTTCAACTTCAAATCACAGTATTTTGCTGCATTTTACATATTTGGCTTCCTAAATTTGCATACTAAGTTTTCTCTAACAATGCAGGAACATTAACTATGTCCAACATTCACCGACAGAATTACCTCAGAGTGACACTTTCCTCGCGTATATGAGGCTGGCTGGCCAAACACGCAGCGGTATGCAGGTGATCTTCTTCACTTGTCCCTCACTATTCCTCCCATCTACCTGTTTCATCTGCCTGTTCCAGGGACACGGATTTTACCCCCCATCCAGCAGCACTTTCCTTATTCTCTTCCTCATTAACATGTCTGGGCTTATGTGAAATTAGCACGTCTTCCTTCCCATTTGGTTAAAAATAAACTTTTGCGCATTCTTAAGTGTCAAAAGTACCACCGACTCTTTTCACCTTTTCTTGTAAAAATATAGCAATCATGATTGTCGAACATGTATTATGTGCAAGAACAAAATAGACATTTTTTCACCAGACTGTCAAAGGCACTGGCAGGTTTCCGATAAAAAGACAGGTAGCGATAAAGACCCCTGACCCTCCAATTTGGTTGTGTGTAACAATTCTGTAAGGTTACCGACAGAGAGAAGAGACACAGGGGGAGGAGAAGGCCAGAGGAGTTCATGTTCAGCCACGAAAGGAGCCCGCGGTCAAGCCGCACTTGGGCCACATATGACCAGAGTTGTCCGCATGGCCCGAGTCACCCTCACGGCCGGTACGTCTTGATGACGTCCTTGATGGGCCTGCGACAGATGGGGCAGCAGGCATTGATCTGCTTCTTCAGCTTGAGGCCGCAGTCGTTGCAGAGGCACATGTGTCCACAGGTGTAAATGACGGTGTCCACCTCCTGATCGAAGCACACGGTGCACTCGCCATTCCTGCTGGTCAGGGGCAGCTCCAGTGGGGAGAAGGCCGGCGACAAGGGGGGGCTCAGAGGCGAACTGGGGGCTGTCACTGGGGGGGGGGCAGAAGACAGAGGCAGGCGTGTGAGGCAAACGGCAAATTGTGGGGGCTGCCCTCACGCTTAAGAGTGCGCTTTTTGCATCTTACATACAGTACTCTAGCATGGGGTAAGCCCTGGTAATCAGCTTGCACCCTATAGGTTGGGGGCCCTTGTGGTTAACTTGTGCTGTATATGCTCAGGGGGTCAACTCTTACTATAGATACAGAGGGCCCTGGTGCTGGTCAATGCTCACGGAGGGGCCCAGGCAACCTGGTGGGGCTCAACTTGTGCTGTATATGCAGAGGGTTCTGGGAGGTCCTGGTAGTTAATTGAGATATGTATGCTGATGGCCCTATATTTCAAAGGGCCCTGGGTTGTCTCTCTTTCTCTGTAGGCAGAGGGCCCTGGGTGGTCTCTCTTGCTGTATATGCAGAGGGCCCTGGGGACCGGGTGGTCTCTCTGGCTCTGTATTCAAAGGGCCCTGGGTGGTGGTGGTCTCTCTTGGTCTATATACAGAGGGCCCTGGGGACTAGGTGCTCTCTCTTACACTATATACAGAGAACCCTGGGTGGTGTCTCTTACTCTATATACAGATGGCCCTGGGTGGTCTTTCTTGCTCTATATGTAGAAGGCCCTGGGGACCAGGTGGTCTCTCTTGCTCTATATACAGAGGGCCCTGGGTGGTCTCTTTTGCTCTAGTCTATATGAAGAGGAGCCCTAGAGGTGAACCTGCGTTGTATGTGAAGGCTGCAGAGTTTATCTTGCACTATAAATGCTGCAACTCGCAGCCACTAGTGCTCTGATGGCCTCTCCAGCCGAGGACCTTGGTGCATAATCCAGCCATAAGCACATGAACAGGTACAGTTACTCTGGATCATCAACAGCTGGTACCCCGCACTGGATACCTGATTGGCATTTGCATGTTCTCCCTGTGTCATTGTGGGGTTTCTTCTGGTTAATCTGATCCCCCACCCAGTCAGAACACATGCTGAGGTTATTTGCAGTTGTCAAATTGCCCGTAGGTGTATATGGGCAAGTGACTGGTGTGTGAGTGTGCCCAGTTAGGGTTAAGGCTGGGTAGGGGTTAAGGTCGTCATTGTTGAGATTAGGGTTTCTCCCATAGAAATGAATGAAGAGTTTCTACAAAGATATGAATAGAAACATGCATGGTGTGGGTGTGTGTCTATGTGTGACAGCACAGCACATAGACAGGCACAGTTACTTTACCAGCGACTGGTACCTAGTACTGGATACCTGATTGGATGCACAGTACTTACCCAGTGAGGATTCTGAAGCTGACGAGGACCGGTTCACACTGAATGCCAGGTCCGAGTCGCTGTCATCTGGGGTTCCGCCGGGTGAGCTCGATGGGGAGCTAGTGATGGCACTGGACTGCACCGTCCCTGAACATGACAGATGTAGATCAGAGTGTTAAGTTCATTGCGTGAAAAAGAGGCTCAGAATACTCAAAACCCGGCTGTGCAAAATGCATACCAAGGATGCGCAGGCGGTTGACGGCGCCGTGGAGGGTGAAGAAGACCCACAGGACCTGAGAGGCGTCAACGCAGAGCAGGCGCCCTCGTGCCATGCCGTTGACGCCGTGCTGAACCTCCCCATTGGACAGCAGCGTGAAGCTGAGCACGTCACCTGAGCTGGGCGTAGGGATGCCCCGGTACACCACCCAGTACTCCTTACGATCCAGGAGGACATCAGGGTCAGCGGGCAGATCACTGGGGCGCAGGGTGCTGGGGTCACAGGAGGTCACGCCGAAGAGGAGCGCGCCAAAGTAGGGCAGGCCCAGGTGGCCCGCCTGCACGAAGAGCGTCTCGCCCACACGCAGCGGGCGCTCGCTGAACACCAGAGTCCGACTGCTGTCCAGGAAGTGGATGCAGGCCGAGGAGCGGTCCGCCGACAGGATGATGTCGGAGCCGCGCACTGGGTGGAAGTGCAGCTCGGTGTCCAGTGGGGAGGGTGGGCCCCGCGGGGACCGGGGCCCACCGGCCGACACGGCGGACGAAGACGGTGGTGAGCAGCACGGGATGAGCTGGTTGCAGTGGCCAAGCTGCAGGGTGGCCATCTTGGCAGCGGCTGCCTGATTGGTCTCCAGCTGGTTGTTGCTGTAGTTGGCTGAGTCATGATTGCTCTGCGGCAGGTAGGCGCTGAGGCGAGCGGCACTGAGGCGGCTCGAGCTCATGCTGTCGGCAAAGGTGCTCTCTGTGGAGGGGTCACAACGTCAGCACCAGCCAGGTCACTATGCCACCTTAATCTCACTGAGTATTTCAAACTTGATTCCACCTTAACCACACCCATTTTCCTTTTCCACCAATCACGGCTGCCGTTACTGGGAGGTGGTACCAGGAAGCATAGGTCATAAGGTACAGTTACAGGTACAGGTATTCACTCTCACTCACAGACACTGGAAAATCTTAGCACCACTGTTTCATTGAACACTGGGGTGGTTACAGAACAAACCCAAATGCCCACTCCAGCCTGGCATCCTGGTAACACCGCTGGACAAACTACACATCGCTGTCTGCGTTTACTCAAAAACTGAATTAAATTAGAAGAGAAAAAGAGAAGCTTCTCACATAATGAAAACAGAACCAGGTACAGCAAAGCACACAGCAAAGGCAGGGTTATTAAAGATCATCATCATCGCCATCATCATTACGTCATTATTTTAAAAGGTTCAGGGTAAAATGGTTTCTGCCCAGTAGATTTTAGACCCGCGTATCTTCACATGTAATTAGCAAATAAGTATCCCACCGTCATCCCTATTTCTGTGGCGAAGCCTCTGCGATCTGTTTCAAAGGGAAGCTTTACAATGCATGCTAAAAAGGCAGCGATGTGCCGAGTGCCCCGACCCGCGGGGCCCCCGCACAGCCGGCGTCTGAACGCGCCGCCAGCGGCAGCAGGATCTGCCGCAGGCTTTACCAAACATGGACAGGCCTTCTGCCAGATGGAGCAAAACAATGCGGCGGCGCTGAGGGAGGCCCCTTCCCCGATTCCCAGGTGGGAATATCACTGCATATTCTTAGGCTCTGGCCTCTTGAAGCCCCGGCCTGAGACCCACAGCCCAGAGAGGACGAGATAGTGACCCCCCACCCCCCCATCCGCTTAACCCCCATGCTGACCTCAGCTGCTATTCTGGGCTAAGTTGTAACACATTCCATAAGCTGCCCGCTACCGCAGCCTGAATGATAAAGTCCAAGCTCCCAATTAATGCCACACAAACACAGGTGGAAAGTTCAGGTCCAGGAAGTACAAATCCAGACCAAGACTTTGTTTCAACCAACCAGTTGAGTATAAAGAGTCACAGAGTACTCAACCGGCTGGTTCAAACAAAACCTTGGTCTGGCTTTGTACTTCAACTTCAAAACCTTTAATAACCTGCCTAGATGCCATCGTCCCTTCATATCCCTGGTGATTCAAAGCCACAAGGTTCACATGGGATGGATTACCTTATCTGGGGACCCTAAACTGGCATCAGAATGGCCACTTGGGAGTTGCCGATATAGCTGACCCCAATGCCCCCGCCACAGCATTAATTCGCCCGTTGCTTCGTGGTGGATTCGGATGACTCACCGAGCAGCGTGACCTCCTGCGTGATGCCGTAGATGTCGATGATGGCCCAGAGCGGGGAGCCGACGTTCAGGCCGCAGTGGAAGAGCACGGGCTCGCCCTCGTTGATGCTGTAGAAGACCCTGCCGTGCCGGTCGGCCCAAAAGGCCAACACGTTGTCCCTGAGCGCCAGCCTCTCGGGCAGCGCCTTGGCCCAGTAGCCGGGCCGCGTCACCAGGTCCGGGCAGGCGTACTTGGGGATGTCGGTGGCGGGCAGCTCGCCGGGGTCCAGGCTGGTGAAGCCGAAGCGCAGCGCGCCGCTCCAGCCGCTGTGCACGCCGGACAGACGCAGGCGCACCTTCTCGTAGAGCCGCACCGGCCGCTGGCTAAAGGTGACGCCATTGCAGAAGCTGCTCTTGCGTGCTGCCCGCCGCAGCTGCGAGTCCAGCCGGATGTTCTTGCCCTTGGCGTGCGGGTGGAATCGGGGCGGCTCGATGCTGAAGCTGAGCGGCGGAGGCAACACCCGGCGCTCGATGCTGTTGCCGGGTAGCGTGTAGTAATGCCTGCTGGCCACTGGACGGTACTGAAGATTAGCATCTGTGGGACAAATCGCTTTTATCAACAGTGACCATCAGGCTCATGGGTATTCAATTCAATTGGACAAGGACTATAAAGGCATAACTTAGAGCGATTTCAGAGTACATGACAGAAATCAAAGCAGACTACACACAATTAATGATTAAATACTATAAAAACTGCTACATAACATCCTGATTATATGTTTAAGCGTATGATTGGATATGAATTACTCAAAATTCCAATGATACGGATACTTAAATGCACTTCATTGCAATTTTTCAACATATATTTGAAAAAAAACAACAACATTTTTTACCCTTCAGATGGCATTCTATTAAGCAGACTGATCAATGCTCATGAAGTTACACACGGCAGTCTTTTTCAACACCACAAAAGAATAAAAATGAAAACAAACGCTTTGTGGATTGTGGTGGGAACAGGATCGAGCCACTGAGCACCTCATCAGCAACATGCCCCCTTCAGCACTGCGGTGCAGTGTGCAGTGTGACTCATCCCAAAGGAATGGACCATGGGCCGCTTTCTCGCATTCGCTCACAGTGGTTAATATGACACGACGACCATTTCATAGACAATAGGGATTTGATTACAGTTATTTATTATACAACAAAGCCGAATTTTACATTTGCTTTACACTGGCGGTCAAATTTTCTGGAACCATGTGGACAGCACTCCGTAGACTGATGAGAAGATAAGGTGATGACTAATGGTCTTGTTCTTTGACTTTCTCCGCCAGATGTTCAAATATGATGGAAACTGAGATTGTAACAATATTTCTTGAAAAGTCAACTCAGACTGATCAAATGAAATGAATGTCCTTACATTGAGGAAGTTCAAAGATTATACGCCTTGGGAATAGTATTCCGGTAAGGAATGTTGTGAACCATAATAATGGCTGGGAACTGGCTGACTCACCCCCCATTTTCTTTCTTATTATTTATGGTGCGAATCCACATCTATCTCCATCCGCATAAATTTAGAGGCAACAAGCTGTTAAAGTGCCCATGATTAAATGTTAAAGCCATGCACCCAGTGTCTGACCCGGTCACGCAGATCGAGAATGAAGAAGCTGAGATGATCACAGATGATCCTGCAGCAGCACTTAGTGGTGCTGGGTACCTCTGAAGGCCATCAAGGCTCAAATGGATGTGATGGAAAACAGTTCATTTAGAAATCATACTAGGGTACAATAGTAAGAAAAAAGAAGCTAACTGTTATGGCCAGGCACGGTGAAGGGATGATCCACAATGTGGATTACTGTACTGACAATCAGGGAACTTGGTTAGACATTAAACAGACTAGACATGGAACAAAATGACCATGCTGGGGCAAAACAAAGGCAGGTGGGCTACGCAGGGATATGTACAGGCTAAAACTATAAGAGGACAAACAGAGAGAACACAAGCAAAACACCTATAAACAATTAAGACAAGACTATCCACATTAGAGAACAGGCAGGAAGCAAACACAGTGACCACAAGGGAACATAGCAAGGGCAGGCATATATATATATACACACACAAGGGCAAAAAGGAACAGGTGTGAGCCATTACAATCAAACAAACACTAAAGATTAGGAGCAACAAGAAGCGGGTAAGCGTCAATTGACAAATCTCAAAAGACTCAAACACTAGGCGAGGGGTGACCAGCAACACCTGCTGGCCAGGCAAGGATATGACAGAGCAGGATTCTGACACCCAACTAGGAATAATCGGTTATGAGGGTCCCATTACAACATCCAATCAGTGTCTGGTTTAATCCAGTTTAGAAAAATTTAAGCGTTCACTGCTTTCCCATTTTAAGTGTCTTGCTTTCCCATCACTGGCTACTAGTCACCAATGATGTCTCTAAAACTTTACTGGTCTTTTGATATAGAATGGATACTGATTTTCACTACACAGAACTAGACTGCATTTTACCATTTGCCTCATTGCATGTTTGTTCTCTTGGCCTCTGTCAGATAAGATGGGTCACCCCCCCAGCCCTTTTCCCTGCCCTTTCCCAAGTTGACACATTCAGGCCCTGGAGGGTCACACAAATTCCACTCTTCCTTTCAGCCCAGTTCCTGCGGCCGATCAGTAATTAAGAATATGTTCTATTTATAACGGCAGTCTTGTGATTCATTATATGCAGGGGAACAATGAGACAATGAGCCGTAATCATTCGGTGTAAAAATCTAATTAGTGATGCTGAGTAATTAGGAGGCACGACCGGAGAGCAGGAGAACCAATCGCGCTGGCCTGAATGGATGCAGTGTGCAGATCCAGCTCAAACTGGTCACTGGGACAAGAACAAGCAGCACTGCAGGTCCTCTGGGAAGCAGTACTGTCTGTTCTCGCCTTTATTTATTTAATTTTTACTTGCTTTATATCCTGTGTGTCAGCATCCCTCCCCTTGACGTGTCCTGTTCTCCGTATGATAGTCTTCCTTCAGACTGCACACAGAAAACACTTCTCGGCTGCGTAGTGGCTGGTTCCCTCTGGCCAATGAAATGCCCTTTACCTCCAAGTCTGCTGTCATAATCGATGATTCGCTCCGTTTGTTTGTGTCCCATCTGCCGGCGTCTGCCTAAAAAGTGCATCCATCTGCCCAGGTGGAAGCGGTGGCTAGGTGGCTCATTGGCCTCTGAGACAGCCAGGCCTTCGGAGGGTTAATGTTCTTAATGTTCTCAAGGGGCAGCTTCGATGCCACACTCCGCATTAATGCGCATCCAAACTTGCAGGATCTCAGACTTGAGACAGCATCATCCACAATTCAAGGATGGCAGCCTGAATTATTTATTTTGCTGAGAGCTAAATTCCTTAAATTCTTGACCACGGTACAGAATTAGCAGTTTAACTTAATGTAAATAATTGCACCAGCAAGTTGCGCCAGTGAACAAGGCTGGCACCAGTTTTATGGCCTTTCTTACATCGGTTGCTCTTAATACGTGACGCAGAAGGTCAGCACAGTACCCCTGTATTTGTAGAAACTTTATACCCAGTGGACTGCAGCTATTTATCAAAGGGGGTTTCATAGCTATATAGCGACTTCCTTTCCCACAGAAACTGCATTAGATCATTCTGCACTATCACTGCCCCAAACATCGAGAGCCCCAGCCTGTTACCCAGCAATTCCAGTAAAAGCGGACTTTCCCACAAGTTTTCAGACTTTGGTCCTCCACCACAGGCTTGACCCTCCTCCCCCACACTAATTACTTTAAGATCAAGGGATGCTGCTTCTTACAGATGTGTTTCAGAAAGGTCTGCTGAGTGATGAGTATGTGGCCAAGGACAGATAGGAGAAATACATCCTTCACGGGGAAACAAGGAATCTGTGAAAAAAATGATGTGGGTGTGAGTCCGAGGAGGGATTCCGCTGGTGCACACTTGTACAAGGGAATTAACTTTCATTGCCTAGTTAAGCACACATGGCTGCATTATTGTACAAAGACCAAAAGAAGCAAAACAAAAGTCCCCTCAGCTGAACAAAATATAATCTATATATGCATTCTGTATGTAACATGAATATTCATGTAATACTTTCTTGTTCGCCAGTACAGTCGTGTGACCATGACATTTATACTTATGTGAGTGGCATAATGCTGGCATGTAATCATATGCATGTTATATATGAAAGGCATCAACAGAACATTTACAAATCACTGAGAAATGCACTGACTTAATTATCCTTTATGAACACGGTGATTACCCAGTACTCTCGGTATCATTCACATTCACTAAAGTGACATGCACGCTGCAGCTTCATGCATGTGACTGCTTATAAATATGTAGACTCATCAGACTGGGGCTTCAGAGGCAGACGCGCAAATTGCAGCTTGAAATGGTTAAATAATGACTAAGAAAAATGGCAACAAAAGCTGCACAAAGGTTGATAAGACGCTTCCAGAGAATCTTTGTGGATGTGCGCTTATTTATAGCAATGACAAAACCCTTCGGTTACTTGGTTCGCTGTGAAACAGAACGTATTGTCTGTGAGCTACAAGTCAGTGACTATCACAGATAGCAATTTCCCTACGATGCTGCACGACCACAGGAAAACGGGATTAAACTGTGAGGCGAACAGTAGGAAGCCATAAACTGCAGCTTAAGTACAGGTCCAACGGCAACAGAAACAAACGCAGCCAGACCGGCCATCTTAGTAAGCCGGCAGGATATGCACCATCCTTCATGGCACGACGGCTCCACTGGCTCTGATTCCAGCAATCTCCCAAGATTACCGTCTCGCTGCAGATACAGCCGACCACGGCTTGGAAGCGTGAACTGCACGCAGATGCATTTCCTGGACGAGGACGAGGCCTGTTTTGTAAGCAGTGAAGAATTGTATTGGAAAGCCTAGTTCATAACCATTAGAGGCCGTGGCAAGAGGTTTCCTCCTGTCTGATACACACCAGATGTCTGTAGTAACACCAGCTCCTTCAAAAGAGCTGCCATAAAAAAACTACTAATGTTTTTTTTCCCCCATTTCAATCAGATGTGTGCCTCCTTTAAAAAAAAAAAACAACATAGGCCTTCCTTAACAGCCTCTGGACAAAGGTTGGATAAATAGCATTATTTGTGGTAATAAGACAGGTGAAATGGGTAAAAACTGTGGCAGTAGTTGTAAAAAAATATGTGTAAACAAAATTGGCCAATAAAGCTGATTCTGATTCTGATCAGTCGTAACGGTTCACATACTTCATGCAGTTACTATATTTGGTCATGATTTGTACTTGAGTAGTGACTGGAGTTACTAAGTTACTTGTGGCCCCTCAAGTAAAGTTTTACTGATTATTGATGTCCCTGGCTTATCATGGTGCACTAGCTTACATAAATAAACATACATAAATTATTGCCAGAAGTATTGTCAGTTGTGGCTCAGTAAATATTGACAGCTTTTGCTAGTTTGACAGTATTGAGAACAATCAAATTTAGGCTGCATGCTGATTAATTTATAAAAGATACACTTCCCAGATGTACAGTGTGTCCAGGACTGATCATAATATTATTAATGATAGAAACATGGGTTGGCATGGTGGCTCGTACCATTTCCTCA
>JAABNX020000002.1:9058906-9084943 GCA_015163995.2 Mormyrus lacerda | reverse complement strand
CCATGTTTTTGCTCCTTCTGGGAGCTGAGCGGGAGCAAAAACATGGACTGTCTGCGGGTCCTGAGGACCAGTTTCAGAAATACTGCCCTAAGGTGCTTCGTAATCCATTTGATCTTGATCTTTGATGCTGCCAAGAGCAAATATTTGTCAGTTCTTACTATAAGTTGTGCTCAAAATGATACGTCTTCCTGTGATCAGTGGACATCTGCACTTATAACCCTAATATCAAGATAAAAAGCTTGGCTACTCGATCGGGAGACGAACTTCTGATTCTCTAGCAAAAGAACATATTCAGAGTGTGAAACATCACGGCTCGAATTCAGACTCAAGTGATGCTGCAGACAGGGTGGGGGGCTGAATGACTACAGCTTTCTAGGACATTCAAGAATTTCCATTGTTTTCCCTCAAATTAAATGGCTGAGTCTTAAAGTATTCAGGTGCCATGAAAATGAATGTATGGCTACCAGTGAGTGCCTGATGTATAAAAATGTGTCTGCAAATAATTCAGCTGATCCAGTTGAGTCCACCTTCCTAGTCACCTCAACAGAACACCCTTTCCCTGCTTTTCATATTGGCCATTCGACCGAAATCAGAACTTCCCTTACCTAATAAAAACTGCATCAAATACATTTATATCAATAAGGTCATTAGTAGGTGTGATTGAGGAACAATGCGAGGCTATACAGTTCATTTTAATCTTAGCTGACATTTTCAGGCAGCATACTAATCTAAACATTTCTCAGATTATGCCTCCATGTGACATCATTAATTTGCCCAAACACTGCAGACTAATACATGGATTCGTTTATCCTGTGTAAACAATGCTGGCAAAATCTTCAGATCAGTATGTAGGTCACAGACTGATTTCATTATAAATCAATGAGCTCTAGACAAAGTCTACATGCCGTTTTCAATGTAGAAGACACACAATTTGCTATGCTGTAATGGCAGCGAGCAAAACTATCTCAGTTTCACCTGCTATTTCAACTTGGATTAGTTTGAGGGTCATTTCTGGCTTTTACATCATAAAACCCTTATCTGTCGACTGCGAGAACCTTCCAAAGCGATCCGCTCTATTACTTGTAGGTGCGAAAGGGTGTAAATAAAGTATGCTATAAAAGTATATTTTTTTTTGTGAAAGCGGTGAATCAACAACGCAATGAGGTGCAAGGTAAGAGCTAAAAAGTGTTGAGGATCCAAGCTGCAAGGGGAGGCGTGAAAATGCTGGCTCTCAGCAAATGTTATAACCGCCGTATGTGGACAACGTGCAGAGCCTAAGACAGGACGTTTGGTCAAGCTTAAAAATTTGACAGTACTGTCAAACAGTATATATCATTGACTACAAGTTTGACGAACGCTTTCAAAACCCATTTCAAACTCGGCCCAGTCCTCCGAGGAAGTCACAAGGAAGAAGCTGACTGGATACTTTCCTGGACAAGAACCTGAGAGCGCATCTTTACTCTAACGATGTGGGACAACTCCAAAGGAAACTGCAAGACAGTGCACTAGCGAAGGTTTCCTGATCAACCAAACACCTTTGGAAGCTGATTTGTGTAACGGTCTGTCAAACTTGAATTTAGTAAATTATAACCCTCCAACATCTATTTTAGCGTAATGAAAGCTGCTGCTTTAGAATGCATAGATATACACTTATAAGTCATAATTTTATGTTCATCGTCATCAACAATATCCATAACCTTTGGAGCGCGATGATATTCTTGAATAACATTGCCGCTTACAGAAACTGTGGCTAAGAATGTTGTTTTTTAGGGTTAGAAGGTATATGTGATGGCGGCAAAACAAAAAACAAGCCAAAACTAAGCCTGACACTAAAACAGCTATAAGCACATCCAAGGCTATTTCATACACTAATTGCAGTTTCATTTTGTTGTATCTCCTGAATTTGCTGATATCGCTGAACTCCAACCCTGAACAGAAATAGCCCAGGCAAAAAGGAAATGTCAGGATTTTCCCACATAAAGAGCCAAAAGAAGACTTCTTCTTACTTGTGAAAACACAGATCTTAGAGTCATTATAGGCATTTATTTCTAAATATCAATCTAATATTCCAAAAAGAAAGAATTAAGTTGCAAAATCCTGGTAACATTGTTGACAAGAGACTAGCTGAAAATTGCAACTATTCAAATTCTGAGCTCCTTAGCAAACCACGTACATGTAATGGGAGATTCAAAGGAACTCGCCTGCTCCGTGCTGATTTTAGTCATTCCCAGTCACCTCTCTGAGACAACGTATTATTTCCCCTTAAAACAAGAATAACACACACAACAGAACTGTGAGAATTCAAGCTTGAAAATGGCTCAACAGCTAATCAACACAAATGGCCAAGAACAAAATGGAACCGAGGGCTTCAAGCATAATTGTTTTTGCATCATCATCACATACAATTTGTTTCAATTAAGTATAAAAATGAGGCTTTTTAGCCAAAGGGCAGTTATCAGAACACATGTGAACTAAATCATGATGGTAATCAAATACACCCTAACAGCAGGAATCCGATGACTAGTAAGAATCAAAAACAAATTATACTACTGACTTATCTAAGGCAAAGAATCTCCGCAGAATAAGGCCAATTAATTTTTACAACACAAGTAATAAGATTAAATATGCTTTATCTCCAAGGCTTAAATGTGTCCCAGTTCTGGTCTCAGGCCACTGCACTAATTGACACTGTTAATTCTGGAAAGAAAGATTTAATGTGTAATAGTTGATATGCATATATGCCTGTCCTCTTGTGTGATAATAGCTGGGGTCATTATTGTGGCACTTTCACCTGGTGAGATGCCATGATGTGTGATACAGATTTTTATTATGGTACATTTGAGCAGAGCTTTGTATTCATGTGCCACTGAAGAATTCAGGCAAAACGAGAATCCGAATGCCAGCACCAATAGCAGCATCTGCTGCTTAGAAACAACCCAGGGGGCTATAAAAAATTTAATAAAAATCTGGTGGATTTGCTTTCTTCTGACACATAACTGAAAGAAACCATTAGTAGAAATTATTTACATTAATTACAGTGCAATGAAATATGACTATAATGTACTTATTCATATACTGTAATTCATATGCTGTGTGGTGGCTTGATTATCAATGTCAGGCACAAAACTGATGAGAAAATGGTGTCTGATAATTGGTTCCACCTCCCAGAGTCACAACCACCTAACAAATGTGGGATTCATTTTGTAGCAACTGAACCAACTGTTTCACAGCGATAGTGAAGGAGGTAAGAAGGAGAATGGATGACTTTTCAGCTCACTGAAGAAATGGATGGGTGTTAATGGCATCAGGACAGATGCAGCACAGCTAAATATGCATTGCTCACCAACAGGTGTCTTGCATGTGTAACTTACATGCATAGAAGAAGAGCAGAAAATGCACAGTGAAAATAAATATGAAGAGCATCCTGAAAATATCACCTGAACACCATCCGTTTGTGAGAACTAAATCTGGGCTATTTGATGCGGAGGTACAGTAAACGCGTCAAAAAAACACGATGATCTAATGCTTTCCAAAACAGGCTTGTTAGCGCTCAAAAGCAAACCTTGTGGTGGGAAGAGGGTACTGCATTTATTAGGTCAACTCCCTTATGTTGATCAGACTGGAAAAAAATGTTCTTCATTGTACCATCCACCTACAGCATGGCTGCATCTGGATTCTGGACAGAATAGCAAGACATCACCAATATTCCTTTGTCTTCGCTTAATACCTTCAGCTGGCTGCTTTATTTTTCCAAGACCAGCCAAACAGGAATGCCGGAGCCCCAAAAAAGTTATTCTAAGGCGTCCTGCGGGAGTCGGTGAGGAAAACAGACGTTTGGTGTTATATCCTCTGTATTTCAGAACCCTTGATGAATTCCTTTCATAATTTGTACAATTTTACTATTGATAAACATAAGAATATGAAAGCTACTTGCAAATATAATGAGAGTGTGACGGAAGGCTACTCGGTTTCTCTGACAGTAAACCTGTGCTTGATTCCTTATTACCTTATAACATTTGGCTGTGGCCAAAAGGAAAAACTACAGTAATTTCACGTATTGCTCTAAAAAATGATTACATTTTCCATTCTAACAATAGCAATTATTATTGTACAGTGGCATTAAGTTTGGCCTACAATTCTAGAATATGCAGAAGAATCATTAATAAACATATAATAGTGAATATTCCAGGCAAATATTCAATACCTACTAAACTGTGTTAAAGATGGCTTACAGACTTATATGTGACCATATTGATGTATTTCAAGTTCCATTCATTAACTCTAAGCATAAATATTACCTGTATATATTCTGAAAAGACAGACAACAAGCCTAGAGTCTAAAGAATCACTCATAAACGTTCACTGATTTCAATGCAAATTACTACATCTCCGTTCATTCAGACTGCTTATGCTGGACAAGGTTACAGGGGTCTTGAGGTCAGCATAACGAGTCCACAAGCCCGGGGTGCAGCCTGCATGGGACAGCAGCCAGCTACAGGGTCCAAACTCTAGGTACTAAGGGGCCAATTAACACACATGCAGGAGTGACCAGAGGAAACCCACATGCCACTGGCAGAATATGAAGACTCCACATGCAAAGAGCAGGAACAGGATTCGAGTCCAAGCAGAGGTGCAGGGGACCACAGGGCCCTGATTCATACCGCATATTACAGTCACATAGAATAAATACGCGGTATTTAATATGAGCATCAAAATTCTTTAGAATAAATATGTAAAAAACGTCGCAATGTCTGTATATGCTACTGAGTTAAATCATACTCAGGAACTGAAATTAACTTACAAACCCAACTTTAATTATTAGGAGACTAATAAAATATTCCAAAAACAACACAGATATAAATAACCCATTGAGGTATTTATTGCTGAATCTCATATTAATCACACTAATAAAACAATCCGGACTTGTTTCTCGTTAGATTTCATGTCTGGCGAATAGATATATATATATATATATATGTGCTCTTTATGTGGGAAAATATCCTGCGAATATATATATATATATATATATATATATATATATATATATACTGTAAAATAGAATATATATTATTCGTATGATTAAAAACGCGTGAAACAGGTAGCCTACCTTAAACAAATTAGATTCCCCCCATGTAAATGCTGAACTATTCGAACGAGACCAAAGATACCTTAAGGTTATTTAAAGTTTAAACATAAATTAATAAACAGCAACGAAAATCTGTATTTAAAACTAGGACAAGCAATCGGAAATTCGACTACCGCGGTTTACAGCTCCCACGCAATGATCGGACAGCTAAAGCGACAACGACCGGGGATTTAATGAAAAGGTTTAAGTCATGAAAACAGCACTACCCATCTTGATCAAAATTAATCATGCACTACAGAAATAAACACAGATTTGCAAATATAGACCATGCATATATTATTTTGTCTGGGCTGCACGTTAAGAACATACCTATAAGTGGTTTCGGTGTAGTATTCCCCATTATTTCCAGTATATCGTCTTCCCCGATGACATGTGAATTCCAAATACAAAACCTTGTCCTCGTTCCATTTATTATATCTCAGCGTCTTGTATTGATAGATGTCGCTTCGCGTCCAGCTGATGCCGCGACTCGGTTAGCGCAGAATATTTCCGAACTATAGGGATCGGAGCGCTTATCTCATCCCTGGCCGATCTGCGGCAGCGCTTCACCCTCACTGCTATAGAGCCACCCCCCCCCCCCCGCTGGAGTATCTTCTGGCTCGTTAAAGACACAGCATGCCGTCAGTCTTCTAACGAACATTACTTCCAGCGCATCACTGACCTGCATTCAGGAGTCAAAGAATCGGGCAAATTAACGCGCAAAGTTTTTGTTTTTTTCCTTTTAAATCACACGTGCATGACAGATTACTGTAAATTCGGTCCTGAAGATTTGCAAAAATATAGATATAGGTCACTGCTACCTCAAGAAGTTGCTAACTTTGCTCTAGTTTCAACTGAAACTAAGCATTTCTACGAAGCAGCATAACATGACACATATCTGTTTGCCCTCTGGGCATGAGACTGGCGTAGTGATGTTTCAGGAAAGTTACACCACGCCATGGTACTTTCTGTTCATTCTTTACTTCGTCCACATCAGCTAGAACTTTGTTCACATGGCTTATCTGCTTTTTTTCAGTCACCTCTAAACAAATGGAAAAGTCTAAATAAAAACACAGGAAGTACGGCTTATTTTGTTTTTCAGATTTTTGCCCCATGGGGAAGATGACTTTATGTCCTTGCTTTTGCAGCTATGGACGCTGGTACGACACACACAATCTCAAACTGGACTTGGCTAAATGATGGGCAAAAAGGGAGGGGTGACTCCCCCTGTTATACCCACCATTTACAGGACTGAAGCTGCTGTCCACTGCTTCAGCGAACAGGTATGATTTTAAAAAGTGGCAAGTGGGCTAAGGGTGGACAGGGCCCAGGCCTGGGTAGGATATCCGGCTCCACTATGCACTGCTTTATCAACCTTGAGCACTGGGATTCCCCCAAGCTGTTTCCTGCCTTGTGAACCGCACGCGTGCCTGAGGAGGCTTGGCGGAATGTGCCGGTCAAGACCACTGGCAGTAACGGGCCATGTCTCTGGGGTTGATGACCTAAGTGCTCCTGGAGGTGTGTTCAGCAGGCAGACGATGACCTTTCTCGGTCAGCTTGCCATTGTCTCTCTCTTGCACATGTCATTCCTGTGTGGTAAAACATGAGCACAGTTCACATTGGATGTTTAAGACTTTGTAGGAAAAAAAAAAGAAAGATAGACATCTCAGGCGTCATTTTACTGCTTTGTTGTTCATGGGAATCTCTCTTGGTGCTGGCATCGCAACAAAGAAACTCGCCACCATTGGCAGAACCTTGGTGCAGGGTGCATCGGCTTATCGATACAGCCCAACATGTAAGAGCGCGGTCCAGCATCGCGGGGAACAAAAACAGGTGCACAGAATAGTCAGAGCCCCATGACGGCAGGTAGAAAAAGTTTGTCGAAAGCCAACGACAAGATGTATGAAAGTAAAATATGAACCCAAGTAGCCTCTGCAAAGCGTGAGTCATAAGAGGAGCTGACAGACGCAGTGAAAAAACGGCATCTGGCACTCTGTAATCCTGCAGGAATTATCCCTAGATAAAAATTAATGCATTGTCAGGAATCAGCAGCAACCCTTCAGTTTTACTTTTATTCTTTATTTTTTGCCCAGGAAATGATAATAACCACGCAATCCCAACCACAGAAAAGATAATGACAGCATTCTACCTAAGATGGTCAGAGCTTTTTCTGAAGAATCCTTTCAGAGCAGATGGATTCTTAGCTCTTGGGAAAATCACAGTGTAAACCAGCAAATGACCATTACAGCTTACTTTATGATTTTTGTTTTTCAGAGACAAAGCAAACGACATCTCTGCATCTTATCTAGCTGTCCAGACAGACTGCCCCAGGATGCATGCAGTGACAATTGCAATGTTTAATCCTTCGGAGAAGAACAGTCTGGTCTTACCAACACCTTTCTATTCTTTTATACTGGAACATCGCAGATGTTAATAAAATCAGCAGAACAAACCAGCTGATCCCCAGTACTTCATACATAGTGTTCAAAGAGACGTTGGTTCTGTTTGTGTCCTTCAAGAATTCTGCCAAAACTCTACTTTATCCAAATACACTCTTGTTTTCAGTAATTTTCTATAGAAACTTTTTTTTTTCAGAGCTAAACAGAAAGGAAGACAATGTTCTGGGATTTAAAACTGGAAAAGGTGCTGAGTTTTAATGGATGTACTTAAGTATGAGATTCAAAATATTTTGAAGTTTAGGGATAATTATATATAGTCAATAGGTTATTACTTCAGAACAAGCTTTCAAAAACCAGTTTAATTGTCTACTAATAAAAAATTTCAAAACTGAAGTGACTTAATATTAAAACATTAAAAACAAGAAATACAAGAACACAACTGAGCTCCTTGGATCAGAGTTACTTAAATTCTCTGTGACGATGACTTTAAATAGACAAAAATGATCATCCCCGCCTTGCTTTGGGTCAGTGATTCACAATACAGTTCATCTCGGGTTGCCGATATATTCCAGGTTTGACTGCAAATCATCAGCATCTCCTCTGCTTTTTCACCTTGGCCATTGTGTGCTTGGACGACACTGTCAGGAAAAAAGTACCAATTTGTACCTTCGAGTACTTGTCACTGGGGCTGAATCCTCAAGGGTCTGCTGATCGCAGCCCGGCTGCGCAGCATCATCTCGGCTTTGGAACGTCTGTACATATACGGTAGATAAAGGTAACTGAACCATTCTCTACAGGCTGAGGAATGGGGTCATACTGGTTTCCTAGATCTGATAATGCTATGTTTGGGCTCTAATGTTATTAGTGAAGCACGGAATATATTGGCAACTTACGGACAGAAACGACTGTCCGTGGCTTCTGATCCAGTCACTCATGTGACATTCGTGCACATCAATACACATGATGAATTATCATAACACAAATATGACGAGTTGTCATATATACAAGTCCTTAAAAGCTTGCTTTGCAAAAACAATTGCCAATTGTGTTCTAAGATAAACGTTGGACGGCATTCTGCATTTATATACTTACTTTACACATATTATTGAAAGGGGCTGAACATTTGATGGACCACAGTCCCAGCATTCTTCTGCTTTCATCCATTATTCAAACAGGAAATGCATAGTTGTACAGATATGTTCAAAAAAGACAAGAAAATCCTCATTTTAAAAGCCAACAATGCCAAAAGTTTCGTCTCTTTGCCGATGACAGTGTACCATTTCTTTGACACCTACCAGCTGGGTACTATATATTCATTCTAGAAGCACAAACTGGACGTACCATGATGCAGACACAGAAAGTGCAAATAAAAGTCAAGGATTTACTGCTAAAAGTAGCCTGATGGTATTAAGCTGTTTCTACAGCAGGATAAGGTCATCCTCCAGACTTAGATTATGCAAATCAATTTAAAAGATTTTTATGGAAATGAGAAAATAACATATCCATACGAATGACCGATCGACGGTGGTCCGCAATCAAGAATGCAGTGAATGCAGTGATGTTAACATTTACGCTCACAAAAATGCCAAAAGAAGGCATTAATTTGTCTCTGGCAAGGAGTCCAACCTGTATGCACGGCCGAGCTCCACGGGAAAATCAGAAGGCACAATGAGCTGTATGCTGTTTCATTAATGGACTGTAGATGAATGGAAGGATGCATGCATGTATTCATGATTGTATGCATGCATGCATGCATGCATGGATAAACACGTCATAAGCGCAACAGACGTGCAACATGATTAGCATGTAAAATTTGAAAAATGCCATGCTTCGGAAGGCAAAGTAATAGAAAACGTTCCATTATTTATTGTCAGTGGTGGCCCCTCCCCCAGTGATTAATTACAGCAAAAACATTCGTTTGTCAACAAGTCAGCTGACATTTTGCATTATATTCACGTCGAACTCAAAAGGGCGTTCGGTTTGCGAGCTAGTGCTGTCCCTGGCCTACAAACACAAGAGCAGGAAATCCAGCACGACTGCATTCCTGGCCCATCCCAAGGACCGCCTAGCGGATTATTAACGTGAAAAAGTACAAGTGTGGCAATTGCCTCATTACACAGCCCTGTGCAGCCTTCCCTCCTCATACAGGCTGCAGAAGAGCCGATGTAAATAAAAACGTGTAGACGGCGTTTCCATGGCACCAGAGCATTGAGAATGTGAATGCTTTAACTTCTTTTTCATACCGACGTGATCGTCTCTGTGAATATATTCTATAAATATTCCACTGCAACATCAAACACAGCCGTGTCCGATTTCCCGTATTCACTTGTGAATTTGGTCCTTGGCAGTTTAGACGCTCCCTTTAAACGGAACGCCATACAACAGGTTTTCATTAAGCGGTGTCCCTGGCGCTGTCAGGGGTCTTCATGACCTGTATTCCACATATGAGTCTTGACAACCGCTTCTGTCACAGGCTGGGCATTAGAGAGTCTTTGGCTGAGTTACAGTCTCTAATCTCACAAGAAGCAGGCAGCATTCTTAAAACAAGACACAAATTGCAGCCTACATGCTTTTGGCTGCAGGCATATGAGTTTTCTATACAAAGCAACTCTGGGGCTGATTGTACTTTCTCTAGCTGGTCTTATGATGGTCCCATTTTAAACGGCCTGGGGAGAATAAGCTGCAAAAGAATTTACAAGATTTAACAATCACAGGAAAGCTAATAAAGCTTTTTATTCTGACTATATCTTTTATTGAGTTTATCATATTCATCACACGTAATGCTCACGGAAAGATACAACGTAGCTGTTTAATTTCAGGCCCTGGCAAAATGATTTCTTAAATTTCTTCATTAAACAGAACTACTGTTTAAATATCTGCCTCAAAAGAAAATACTAAATAAAATTTAGATTGTAACTGTAAAGCTTGCCTAAGGCCATCACTTACATATCTAACATAACAGAGAGTCAGGCAGTGTGTGGCTGTAGGCTAAACCTCAACCCCTATGATCAGAAGGTCAGCGGTTCAAGCCCACCCTTGGTATATCCGTGGCTCTTTGAGCAAGACTCTTAACCCCCAGCTCCCTGTGACAGGTGGCTGTCCGTGGAGACCAGCTTGCTCCTTCATCTACAGAGAGCAAGTCGGGGGGAGGTGTGATAAGGGAATATCCCCGTGGGGATAAATAAAGCACCATTATAACATCGTCCATGGAAACTGACACAAAGACATAAACTATGGAATGCACACGCCCAATTTAATGAAGCAGATTGCAGTATCACTTAAATGGAGAGGAAGACAGGTCATCACATACAGCTTTCTAGGCATGGATCATGAGCGGTATTTTTCCTGGATAAGGCCAACAGGCTTGATGAAAGGAGCCCCTGGAAGTAATCTGAGCTTTTTTTGTCTGTTCTGAAGAATCTTGACAGGTGTTCACTACTGGAGGGTCTAGTCATGTAACTAAAAACACTTAATGCTTAGAAAAAACAGCTCATGTATTGTTAGGTAGACGAGTGAAGACAATGTACGACTTTAAAATGAGAAAATAATACAAAAAACAGGTTTCGTTGCATTGAGGTCAAAAATGCTTCCCAGTTGCCGTGAGATTGCATTTAAAAATCATATAAAAAATGCGTCAAAAGGTCGTTCTGTGTTAGCAAGGCTCCCAACCAGATTCGATGCTGTAGGTTGGCAGCCAGACTGTCCGTTCCCAGTTTGACACAGTGAGAAGCGCCAGTGGCTGCTCTGCCTCTTCATTGCTGAGGGCTCTTCTCTGGTACCGAGGAAGGGCTGCCCTTCACCGTGCGTCGTAAACAGACTGATTAGCGGCAGCTGTGGGGACACAGTTATTTAGATAAAAAGTGGGGCATACGGCACTATTCCAGCGACCACCAAGAACTGAGCCAGTCCGGACCTGCACCACGAATCGGTGGTTTTCCATTGTAATCGGAACCCGAGCCGGACCTGCGCTGACACGGCAGCAGGGCGGAAAGCGTGACCGAATCGAGCTGGCCGCCACACCTCTGTCTGACTGGTAGAAAGAGTTACTGGTGTTCTGCACATGGTAAACAGGATGTATCGATGCGTACTATCGATCGGCCAGGGACCCGAATCGGCCGATTTTCAGCATGCTCGGCCCGGACCAGTCAGTCTCATGCATTTCCGATACCGAACCGGTCTGTTTTACGCATGCACCACACGTCATACTCACGGCGGCGCAGGTGATGGCCTGACAGCCGCCTGCACGCTCACAGTTGCACATGTCGCTAGCATGGAAGTTCTTCACTGTGACTGAAGACGACACAAAGCTTGCAATTTGTAATACACGTAAAGCCAAAGTAAACCGTGGGGGACTCACCACGAACACGTGGTGAAACATCAGAGGTAAACGTTAAACTGATTATTAAACATATACTAGTTCATCTTGAAAAGGAATAATCATATAAAATTGCAAAGCTAGCTAAGGATATTTTCCTATGACAGAGTAAGAACATTTTACTGAAACTTTAACCCCCTGTGCTATAATGTCCGTGCAGTATGAAGGCATGAAAAAGCCTGATCTTAATGTAGCTTACTTGTGATGTATGAATTGTATGTGCATAACATGCAATGTTGGTATTAATAATATTACCATATACCTATTATTATTTGGAAGAGTATTGTACACTTCAGTTTTATTTGGAGGTTTACAACCTATGAACTTATTTATTTTAAGACGAGTAAAAAAAAAGAGAAAAAAGTCAACGTTACGCTCTCTGGTGAATTTCATCCTACAGGAAAATTATGTAAGTAATTGACATTTGTTTTGTTATTTAAATCTGTTGCACCTGCTCTTGTTTGGAAAAGTAAAATCTGTCAGATAAAGCTGGGCATACGGCAGCTCATTTTCAGTTAATTATTTGTACGTCACAGTCACAGAGCACTTTCCAGTCACAGAGCACTTTATTTTGAGATTGTTTAAGTGAGAGAAGATCCAGTTACTTAGTACAGTTTGAGGGAAGTTGTGAAGTATAACATTTTGTTTGTTTAATACGAAAATATTTTTTTTTCATTCAGGAAAAACTGATCTTTGTTTGTATATGCTGTTAATTATAGTTCTTAGAAAAAAAATCTAAATTGGTACACACTGCTATCGGCCGCTCACACTTCAGAATCAGTGAAGAAAATTGCAATCGGTGCATCTCTAATTCTGGATAACAAAGAACATTTCCAACCCCTTAGTAGTAGTAAACAGTCAAACGGAATGGATTCCTAATGCAAATTTACAAAAGTGAATGGTAGCATAACATGCTGATTCTCATAGATGTGCTAGAAAATTAGGAAATTAGCACAAAGTAAATCATGATGTACCGCGCGAACGATAAATAAGCATCTGTTTGGTTTTACTTCACTGTCGCTCTCCAAACTAGGCAACGCCTTTTCCAGATCCGACCCTTCTGCAGTGAAAAATCAAAGCGAGCCGGAACCGCACTGTAACTCTAGAACGGCTTGGTTCCTGTATGCCAGTGGAAAAGCACCAACAGAGGCACCCGTACGTGTGAAAATGAAAGACGCGTTCTTTAGCATGAGGGAGAAGCGTCATAAGCACAGAAGAGGCACTGGGTGGGGGACGGTGTGTGAGACGACGCAGACACAGGAAAAGTAAAGAAATGGACGGAGATTGTCTGGTGTTAGGATATACAAATCAAGACGAGTGTGGTTCTCATTGTTGCCTGACACTTCGATTATGCGAAGGATTGGTTTAGAAGGTAAACCTACATCAGGCATGAACTGAACTGATCAAGTGTGGTTAAAAAAAAACACTGGAATGGAGACTGTGTGTCGAACATTCCGCCTTGTATGGCATGGAAGGTCTACACAAGCCTTCAGTAAATCAAGTGCTAAACAGCAGACAATGAAGATTCATTTCACCAGAGCCTCAGAGCACTTGCACCGTAACGTGATAAATTTAGGGCTGTATTCTAAAAGGCACGATTTTTTTTTTTAAAATGTATAAAAAGCAAGATTTACATAAACAATAGCTTTAATGTGTTAAGATCTGGACCATAATTCCCAAAATAGCAGTCCGTGGTGTAGAGAGAGATGTTTAAATCTAAAATCAACAGTTTATGCTGAAATCTTTATATCTCAAATAATAAGTCAGCCACGTTCCAGTTTCAAAGTGCAATTTGAGGCTGCAGTAACGTATCGAGGCAGTAATTTTCACAGCCTTCATAATGCATTAAACATCTTAAAATATCTTCATGTTTGAAATACATTGTTTTTACAGTCCAGTTGAAACCAGTGACGAAATCAGCGATGCGTTTATTTAAGCCTCAATGCGAAACAAACTCCAATCCAAGGCATACACCCCCACGTTCTCTCCCATTTATTTCAGACAGTCTGTAAGATTTTTCTCTGACATAGAAAATAGTTTATACTGATTCACCTGAGTCAGAGATTTTATCTATAGAACAACATTTATCATAAAACCGTTATGGATATCATAAGGAAGGAGACTGGGAGCAGTTTGTGCTGAAAATACACCGGCGTGTGACATCCCAGTGGACGGTCTTGTGAGGGAGCGGACGGTGGGGGTGGAGGCCTAATTTTAGCAAAGAGACAAAACCGTTTTGTTCCAGCACTTTGAATGCTGTTTGTGTTGTCAGGAAAGGCAGGCAGAAAAACAGCCCCGAGAAGAATCCTTCTCGGCGACTTTCGCCACCGCCGACATGCAGGCTGGAGGGGGGGTTGTGATGGGGGGGCAAACGCGAAAGCTCGCTGCTCCTCTGGGCCCACGTCGGAAATCACAGTCTCCTTCTGCTTTACGGATTTTCACGTGCTCTTTGTCCCTGGACAGACGGGCCTTGAAGATGTACTCAATTTGCATCGAGCCCCTTTGACTAATAAACAGAACCATTTTTGGTTCTCGCTTGAGTTAAGGAGCTCATGAAAAATGCTGCTTGTATCCTGTACACGCCAGACTGGCATATTTCGGCCATTTGAAGAGAGTGCGTTCATGAGTGAGGGGAACCCTGGTCAAACCCACAGGGCCAATTATAATGAGACAGTCATTTGTGCTCCTTACATTCAAATAAACATCCTTACATAGAGCTGTTCTGATATCTGCTCCTATTTAATTGGCTCTGACATTTGCAGGGTGGTCTTGCTGTCTGTAAGGGATGATCCCAGACACTGATTATTTGGCCTCCGACTTGGCTGCCGGAAAACTTCACGTGGCTGAATTTCAACATCGTTTCAACAGCTGTGTGGTATCCGTGAAGATCTAGCTTCGCCTGCAGAAACCCACCGGGACCGTTCTGGCCCGGATGCTCCGCTTCCAGCCCGGGCTGCATTGTGGGCCCAAACAAATCCTTCAATTATACATGCCGCGTGCTACCTCTTCAGCAAACACATTCGCATGGAATACTCAACCTTGAGTAACTGGTCTGCTCAAGCCCTGTTTGTATACCAAGTGAGACGACAAAATTTAGAAATAAAAAAATCAAAATTAAAAACGCTTATTGGCAACAAGAGTGGCGTTTGTTTTGTGTTTAGCCAGCTCTTCTACCCCACTGCATTTTTCACACCTGGGTGACAGCACAGACTGTCTGCAGTACAACAGTAGAAATGTCTAGAACTGAAAACAGCAACAGCTCTAAGCAGACGGCCTACAAGGCTCAAAACCAGGCACCTGTCAACCACAGTGGCAAGAGCCCTTTCTGTATGAATCTTACCGTATAATGTTTTTTTTTCTATTTGTTATCACAATGGCTCTGGTGTGACTCTTGATGGCAGGAGAGATAATGTGAGAACTAACACAGAATGACAATAACTAAAAAAAAAAATACAATAACTAATGGAAGCATGGAACTACTAGAAACATGCTCTATTCCAATGAGAAAATTGCTTTCTAGGACAATTCATCAACTCCATGACACACAAACAAGTGAATAAACAAGATACAAAATCCTGCTTTGGCAAGTTTCTTACGGCAACACACAGTCGCTCAAGTAAATAAGGCTGTGAGCATGTTTGCAGGTTGTTTGACAGAGAAATGTTTTTAAAGTCAGCTCTGCACTAATTCTTCCCCTGAATCCTAAATATAACCCTGCAAAGGCAGGGGCACAGTCTGTACACCATGTTCATCAGGGGAGAGTCAGAAATTACATCTGCATAACGGATCGATTATTGGCTATCCATCAAAAGTAGCTGATGTCGAAAGAAACAGCAGCGGAAGTTTAAACAAGTCGTCTGCACCAGCAGGCCATGGGTTAAAAGTATACAGCTGTCCAAACAACAACAAACTAACACTGAAGCAAGATTTTTAAGCAGTTTATAGAAGTGCCAATTCTTTTTATGAGATGAGTTGAATTCCAGATCCCAGAGTATGTAGACAGAAGCCTCTTCACAAATGCCACACAGGACATAGAGGCCTTGTGTACTGCGACACCAGAGACAATATCTCCAGGATTTCTTGGCACAGAGGTTGATAAAACAAATCACGGGCAGTAGATGCTCGATAGGAACTCTAAGGTCAGAAGCTGCAGCGCTTTAGCCGCCCACTCATACACATTTGTGACATTCTTAAGATGAGGTTCTGGTTTCAAAGGCCATGATCATCGACTACAATCATGTGATTAATAACGCTGTTATTTATGATAAAACTAATAGGCAGCAATCAAGACCGGATCCCAAAAAAGAGTCAATGACTAGAATTGGCGTGATTACGCCTAACGAGGCCCAGTAATCTGCAGAGCGCACGACAGACGAAGCCGTCATTTACAGCGAGGTTCTCCTCAGTGTTTTCGGACAGAAATTTTACACGCTCAATATTCCTTCCCAGAATGCCGTTTAATTAGCGGGTTCGGCAAGGCAAACACGGGTCCCGGGTCACCCACACGGCGCATTTGCTGCACGGGTGCATGCAGCAGGTTGCCGCCATGGTTTCTTTTCTTTTTTTTCTTCTTTTTCTTTTCTCTTTCTGTTGAGAAGAAACAGAGCGAACAAGAATATGAAATTACAGCGCGACGTTTCCGAGGGCATCTTGCGCATTCATTAGCGTGGTTTATGTCTGCAGAGCGAGAGTGCCCAGACTTAATCAAGCACATAAACACTGTCCACTTGAATAATACTTGCAGTTAGGTTAATGCATGTTGACTTCTTTTCTTTCTGCATTTACCCATATCACTCATTTTTATTCATCATAATAATTACGCTATTAAAATGTATGAATGCATTATTAGATTCATCCTATTAAATAGCCAATAATATGTTAATAACATACTTCAGCATAAAGCGTGTTTACCCATTCAGCATACTAGATTATAAGAACAACCATTGGCTTTGACCTCAAATAATTAACCAACGGGAGTGTAGCTTATAAAGACATCTGTTATTTTCTCTTTTATCCTCATTTTGCATTATGGTGACATTAACACCAGAGTCCCTGCTAGAACAGGTATGTCATTTCCTGTCTATTGAGTGGACGAAAGTTAAGAAACCTAAGCTGACCACAAAGGTCAGCTTCCAGGGTATGTTTATCAGCTTCACAGATAATTTATCAAGAAGGAAGCTGAACTGGGACAAAGGGCATTTTTTGGTTGCTGGGGGAAGCACTTTGATGTCGATGAAGCACCCCCCCCCCCAAATAGGTTTATAGATGCTTCAGCTCGCGAGTTACTCCCCACGCTGAAGGGACGGCATCTCAAAGTGAAAAATCACAAGAGAGACGGAAAGCAGCAGTCCGCAAGAGTTAGATCTGGAAGCGCGCTCACGAAAAATCGCTTGGCGTACAGCGGAGAAATCGTTGCCATGCGTCAGAGCGAGCGCTGCCCGGACGGCAAAGTGTTAGATTTGCAGCGTTTTCATTCCCTTTAAGTTTCGACGGCCCTGTAGAAATGTTAAGCAGATGGCCTTTATTTTCCATGGTTTTTTTTTTTTTTTGAAGAACCGCATGTGGTCGTGTTAGCGGCAGGGAGACGCTGCCCAAATCCACTTGCAGGTCTCATGAATACATGAGTCACGGCCCCTCTCTGAGAACACAGCATGCCGTGTCATCATCCCGCGCCACGTGGTGGCCTCGCTGGGTTGGGCAATAATCTCTACATTTTCTCCACATTCAGTCGCTTTACACTGACCTGCCACCCCAACTACTTGAGCATCCCCAGCCAAGTCTAACAATTTATTAATTTATACCGGCATTTATTCATTCCAGTTACACTGCTATAAAGCAATGAAAAACCGAAATTTCTGTAAGCTTCAGCAGATAAGCTTTAGAAAATACTATATATTGCTTTATTGTGCAAATTGGCAAAAAGCAAAACTGAGAAACCTACGTACATTAATGCAGATTAAAACGACTTGAACCTATATTACAAACTACAGGTACTTCTAATCACAAGGTCGCCAGTTCAAACCCAGACTCAGCACGTCTGCGGGCAGCTCTTTGAGCAAGGCCCTTAACCCCCAGCTCCCTGGGTGCCGCTATGGATGGCTGCCCTTCACAGACAGCTTGCTTACAAAGAGCAAGTTGAGGGAGGCGTAAAAGACAATTTCCCCACGGGGATTAATAGAGTGATGATGATTATTATTATTATTACTCTACAGGCAGCTCTGATGGTTCTCCGGGTTCTAAAGAATAATCATCCATGCATCTTCTGCACACTCGCATTTAGCAGGCGGCATGAAGAACAAGGAGGGGAGGGACACCCGAGATAAGACGTCAGTCTGTGACAGGCCTGCACTCATACTAGCGGCCATTCAGAGACAGCGCTTATCTTAACTGCATGCCTTTGGGCTGTGGGAGGAAGCAGCCATGGTATGGAGAGAATAAACGTATCCTGTCCACACAGAAGCGGGAACCAATCCCACAACCATGGCAACCACTGTGATGTAATAGTGTTACCAGCTACCCTAATTTTGTTAACTTTTGAGGATTTAAAATGATATTTTACTATAAATTTATATCCAAAAGCCCGTTTTTCTGTGTCTATACCAAATCTACGTGTAGAATATTAGTGCTTAGAACAGCTAAAGTTTACAGCATGCGAAGCAGGGATTGCACAGGGCCAGGCATAAAGCTGAACAAGTTCTGAGTTACAGGGTCCTGTCACCATCACTGGCTAAGGACCACTAAAGCCATTATTTTAATTTCCCCCACACTGGTACACTGAACATTAGTAATGAAATAAAGTTGTTGATGTCAGTGTTTCGGGCCAATTCAATTGCTCATCAAAGCCAAGCGAGCAGCATTTGCTTTTAATTGGAGTCATTTGAAGGGAAATTCCTGCCACGTGTACTGCATCTCACAGGCTGTTTTCATCACAGAAAGCTTCAGAGCTCGGGACACTATGGTTAAGGTAGTTATTCACAAAAACCAAGTGCAAGTAAACAACAACAGCAACCAGGAAAACATCACGTACCTATTACATATTACATAAACAACTGCCTTTAATAATCATCATCTCTCAGACAAATTATATAACATGCCAAAGCATGAAAGGAAAATTAACCGTTGAATTCCTGTTTCACATCAATAATGCCTGTCTCACACAGATATCTCACTTTAATGATCCGCTTAACCTTTTGGGGGGGGGATCTCCCATCAGAAGATATTGTTTGTAAAATAAGCACAAAATTCTTCATTAATTAAAATGTGTATCGAAGCAATTACTATATCACTAACATCAACCTGCAGTTTCCTTGTTTCTGTGTAAAGTAAATAAGGCTTCAACTCATTAACCACACACACCTCGGTAGACAAAGAAGGCAAAAGATCAAACGTACAAAGTAATGTTCGATAATATTAAGTATTTTCATCTCGGCTGAAAAAGTCAGTTCAATTTTTATCCTCTTCCCAATACAGTTGCTCCAATCCCTTAATAAAAATGTTACCAAAAGGGCATCATAAATTAGAGATAAAGGTTAAAGTCATACAGTAAAACTGGATATCCAGAAGACTGCAGAGGAACAAAAAAAAGAAAAAAGAAACGTTCTGTGGAAATTAAAGGGGGAAAAAACCTCTAGGGGCACAAAGGCTCCCTGGCCAAGATCTTACAAATGTGTTATGCGCAGCAAAGCAAGTTTCTACATGGAAGCTTAGAATTATTTTTTGGTTCAAATTTCCCCATTTCTGACATATAATACAGACATGTTTCTTACAAGGCTTTGGTTTACTAAGAGGAAAGTCAATACTGAGTAATGAGGCAAGATAGCGTGTTCTATCATTCCGCTGTCATGCAATGACACGCTGCTTGCGTTGGTGTTCTGCATTGCTGCATTCATGCAAGAATACATTTAACGCTAAGCAGTCAACAGTGACGAGCAAGAATGGGACAAACACGGGTGAACATTCACACGCACGCGGGTGGCATGGGAGGATCTGGGCCTTCTTTGCTGTTATAAAATATGTATCTGTTTACAGATTAAATAAAAACCCAAAGGTGGATAGTTCAGGTCCAGAAAGTAAAAATCCAGACCAAGCTTTTCTTTCAACCGACCAGTTGCATATAAAGAGTCACAGCCACAGAGTACTCAACTGGTCAGTTGAAACAAAATCTTGGTCTGGATTCATACTTTCTGGACTTGAACGATCCACCCCTGTACAAACCACCTGGATAATCCACAGATGCAGATCTACAGTACATGGTGACTGACAGATTCAGTTTAGCTATGGTGAAAAGTCGGTTTAGGTGTAAACTATACATGCTACAAACTGACTGTTAACGTGCACTATTGTAGTAAGACATGCATTTTTCTTTTTCAACTAGCCAGCAGTTGACAGTTTTGTACTCGCTCTTCTTCTGAATTACTCACCTTAATTTCCAGTCCTGCTTCTAGGGGAATCTAAATAACAATGTCACTGATTCACCTACAACACGTTAATGTTAACACGTCAATGAATATGACCTAAACAGTCCTTACTGTCTAACCCTAGGTGTGACAAAATGGTCCTAAAGTGGCTGACATTCTCCAGAATGGATTCAACTTTCATTAAAGGAGGAACTAACATCATTTAAACTAAAAAGACAATTGTCCTACTTCAATTTAATAACGCAGCAATAAGTGTAACAAAATAACTAACAAAGTTTGCTGGTAGCTTCTCTTCTACAGAACACATGAGTCCACATCGGATTTGTTTTAAGCATCAGCTTTGGACAGTTAAAAAAAGCACTTTCTCCATCCTTTATATTTGATCATAAAACAATAAATCTATAAAAAACTAAACAATGTGTTCCTTGGACAGCACCGTCACCCCCCAAGTTCTAGAATCGCTGGACGAATCAACTGGAAATGTGAAAGCCAATAAATGTAGTTTTACCTGAATGTTCCTAGTTCTGTCATGTAAGTCTGAAACTACACCAACTACACACACACAAACACACTGCCTGGCCACAAAAAAAGTCGCCGTTTGAATTTCTCGTTGGACCGCCCTTTAGCTTTGATTATGGCGCACATTTGTCATGACGTTGTTTCCACAGGCTTATGCAACATCTCACCCTTTTAATTTTCATCCAGATTTGCGTTAATTTCTCACCAAGGTCCTGTATTGACAAGTGAGTTGAATCACTCCATAAAGCCTCCTTCAGCACATCCCAAAGACCTTCAATGAGGTTAAGGTCATAACTCTGTGGTGACCAAGTCATGCGTGATAATGATTCCTCATGCTCCCTGAACCTCTCTTTGTCAATTCAAACCCAATGACTCTTGGTATTCTTGTCCTGGAATATGCCCATGCCAACAGGGAAGAAAAACTCCATTGATGATGGATGGAGGTGTAACCTGACCATTCAGTAGATTCAGGTACTCAGCTGACTTTACTTTATACTGCATAACAATGCTGTGCTGTAATAAAGAACCAGTCATTGGCTCTTACGTATTGGCTGATATGAATTCAAATGGTGATTTTTTTTTTTTTGGCCGGGCAGTGTGTGTGTTTAATGTTTAATCTATGGTTATTATGTAACGCATTATGCATACACCCATCCATTTTCTATGCATTTACATTTACAGCATTTAGCAGACACTCTTTTCCAGAGCGATTTACAAACAGTGCTTTGTAGTCCATGACTGTTCTTCGATTTATAAATTAGACCCAAAATCAACAGCTGTCATCAAGATCAATTTACCGCTTTGGACGTCGTATAAGAAAACGTGTTAGGAAAAAACAGTGCGCAGGTATACAATATTCGTGGACTTTTTCTTAATTATTATTAATGGAAAGAGTGGACAGTAAGGGGCTATTAGTCCCCAAGGTACTCCTTTTGAGTCTTCAGGCGACGCTTGAGGACAGGAAGGGACTGGGCCGTTCTTACGGCAAGAGGAAGTTCGTTCCGCCAGTCATGCACGTCATCCTCTTTTGCCCGCCTGTCCTAGGCAGGGTATTATGTGTATGACGCAGCTAAACGACAGGACTAGCCATCATTTTAACGTTGATTATCTTGAAATACAAGAATCATAGAAAGTACATTAAGCTTAAAAATTTAAGTCAAAGGGATGACAAAGACAGGCTATTCTACAAGACTAAAGGGCACATACTTCATAACTGCCTATGGCTAAACATGTATGAATGGGTGAGTCCATGGATGCCTTCTTTTTAAGACGTTGTTGCATTGCAGTTTTGCTGCTGTGATATTTCATTTCTACTTCGCAGTACTGAAAGACAGCTGCATTTTCATTCACTTTTGATGTGAAGTGCTCTCACACGATGGAGGGCTCTTTGAGTCTGCTGTCCGCCACATTTACGAGTAATCAAAGAAGTCAAATATTAAATCGGTGCTTTTTAAAGATTGAGTTCAACGTAATACAACTATCTAGATGTATATTACTTGCATTAATGTTGGGAGATATATACTGTAGTGTCTAGCACCCCTACTGTAGGCTTGGGCTTTATCAAATTTTTCGTACTATAAAGTATCGTGAAAATATTATGGAAAATACCACCCAGCCTACCGTACAGACTCTCACCACGTCTCCAGAAGATCCTTATTAAAAGCCCGACTTAGTCTGACTTTTTGCAATGTAATCAGGTCCACCAATGTTGTGCCTGTTCTTTCATGCACCACCTCTGATTAAGATTAGGGCTAAGTGACATGATTCAGGTCCTGCACAATAAACTTTGCCAAGTTTCCCGTGACAAATTTCACCAACACGCTACCAAACCGCTGATGAACAAATCTGTTGAGTTTGAAAAGCATTTCAGATTCAAAAGATGGCTTCCGGTCCCTTTTTCTTCATGCCCTCTGCGGTCACCTAGCGCCACTGCTTCATTTTTCGGGTCATTTGTCTCAGGTGTAGATTCTCATCCATATAATGTTTTTCTGACATGGTAATAAGATCCATCAAAGATCACACAGAGCACAAGTTCCCAAACTGGGGAGCACGTCCCAATTATTTGAACTGGTGTTCACTGAAACTTATTTCTCAGCGAAGAAATAAAAACTATGACGTAATGTACTGGCAATTCCCAGGTTACGAACAAGATCCGTTCCCCAAGTCTGTTTTTAAGCTGAATTTGTAGGTAAGTCAGAACAATAGTAATGTAGGACATAATGATTATAATAATAGTAATAAAGATAATAATGCAGCAATAATGAAAGTAACTACATACTGTATGGTACTATACCTCGAGCCAACAGATCGCTGAAGCTGCAGCAATGTTTTCATGACAAAGTTGTGTGTTCGTGCATAGGAACCACTGTATTTAACATTTTTATATAATAATTTTTATGGCAGTCCATTTGTAAGTATGAGTTGTCCATACGTCAGGCGTTCTTAACCCAGGGACTGCCTGTATTGACATTTTCATCAAAGAATAAAGATGAGACGAAAATGTCAGGAAGTGCCGAATTCGAAAATGATCCAATCAAGAAGTAGTATCTTTAGTTTCTGACTGTAGTTGTGTATGATTGGATAATGTCGACCTAACCGGCTTCAAGCATATAAACTATGCATCCATCTGACAAATAGAAACTAGGAGTGTAAATAGCTGGTCTCAAGGCTATTGGATTCAATTCAATTATGATTATTGAGAGAAATAATTGATTGTAGATCTTTATTTTCTATAACAATTAGATATAATTAATTTGATTATTTCAATGACCTAAATTTAAAAATCTGACAAATATGACCATGGGAACTTAAATACACACTATCAATGAAATACAAAGAAAGTACAATCTCAGAGCATTCATTTTTATTACTATTTAAACAGGGAAAACAAGCCAGTGTAAAAACATTATGCAAATTGCGGCTTTGAGTTGGTTACAGAAAATGTTGGTTAAGATTAATCATAATTTGCAGTTTGAGAACATTTTGGTTTCCCAATAAATTACAAAATTTGATCAGTTCTAGTTCCTCACCCATACAATGTAAAAAATTTATAAGGATCCTTCAGATACTTTTTTCAGTTGTCATTTGAACACAATGAAGTGTCAAAATTGCCCTTTTCTTTGCTATTATTGTGTTGCTTCAATTTTAGGATGAGCTGTGTCAAAATTTTGTGAATTCCTGTTCATCACCCATACAATGCTTGAAATTTGAAAATAATCCGTCAAATACTTTTTGAGTTATTGTTTTCACAAAAAAGTGACTGCAGCAGACCAGTCTGAAAACCACGTGTTCCATATATGGAGAATACAGTTAACTAATTAATTAACATAAATAATAGATTGAATGTTGCATTGTTTCTATTTGCTATTTGTAAAACTGGATTTTTCTGCACCCAATCTACTATATTACTAGCATTCCATCCAGAGTGTACCCCAGCCTGGTGCCTTAAGCCACCTAGGAGAGGCTGCAGGCCTTTAGTGACCTTCTGTGATTGAAAGATGGATGGATTTATTGTACTGAACGGTTAAGAAAACATCCCTAGACAAGCCAGATATTTATAGATGGACAGTTTACAGTTTCCTCCAAAATGCTGTAACACATAGTTCAGCGTCTGTGAAAGTTGGGAGATATTTCAGCATGGTGAGCATCACCATTTACTAAGGGTCTAATCATCCACCAACATCGCTTACTTGAAATGAAGACAAATGGGTATGTTTATTTTAATTCTTATGCTATAGACCAGAGTGGACCCTTTTAAAAACAGAATTTATCTGCACTTTCCATCATCCTGCACTCTCCAGAATGAGGTTCTGCCCAGGCATGGCGTAATGCCAGCAAGCTAAACATCCTACCGAACATTGTATATATGTTCGAAAGCGGAACATATTTCTGCCACATTCTGGTACGTCGGACCAATGCGCCTGCCTGCATGCTTCGGAAATTGGGTTCTGACTTAGAGTGGAGCGGGGGGGGGTGGGGGGGTTGGGCGGAGCCATGTGGACATGTGATATACACAAAGGACAGGGACGTGACTGTCCTAGGTGGCAAGAGGAGCCGTTCCAAACAGCTCCAAGCAGCTATGGACGGCACCGTGCAATGGAGTATGTCTTGAGAACTTTCTGAAGTCTTTTCCATTCATGGCAGCCAAGTACCAGGTTATATAACCCTAGTGAAGCCAGCTATTCCCTGCTCTAGATGTATAGCACACCAAGGCCGAATCGCTCACAACAAAAGTATATTACTAGTAAAACGAAACATATTGTTGTTGGTCATCTTTCTTTCCTTATCTTCTCTCTGAGCTTGGAATCTCTGACTACTCCAGCATCCAAGAAACTGTCCCATAACGCATCATTAAAGCACGTTTTATAGACTCACTTAACAGATCTTACTGAAGAGAAACATTTAAACATATTTGTATTTCATTTGAGTCGGATAATGGCGTGAGCACCTTAAAATAGCCCAATTGTGCTTTTTCCAGATGTGGGTCCCCGGCTTCGCTTCCCACAGCTGTTCTATTGTACTCGCGTTCTTTGGCATCATGAGCGGAAGCCAAGAGAAACAGGGCAGCGCAACTGAAAAAGCTGAAGGAAATGCATACTGCCATTGAAAAAAAAAATGTTTTTCTTGAATCTGTCTTCCTTAGATGAGACCATTTGGCTTAAAATACTTGCGAATTCCCCTTTTCCACTGTCCGCGGCTCAAGCATCCAGCAACATCTGCTCAGGTCATAATGCTCAGCGCGGGCTTGCAAAATCATTTTCTCAACCTGACATTACAAGGCGCTGACCAAGGGCCAGGAAAATCGTGCGTATTTAATGAATCAGGACGTAATGATCTTATTCGCTGATGTTTAAGCACTGTGCATTGCAGTGGAGTGGATGCTGCACTCGGGGCGTAATCAGGACGTAGTGATCTTATTCGCTGATGTTTAAGCACTGTGCATTGCAGTGGAGTGGATGCTGTACTCGGGGCGTAATCAGGACGTAGTGATCTTATTCGCTGATGTTTACGCACTGTGCATTGCAGTGGAGTGAATGCTGCACTCGGGGCGTAATCAGGACGTAGTGATCTTATTCGCTGATGTTTAAGCACTGTGCATTGCAATGGAGTGGATGCTGCACTCGGAGCGTAATCAGGACGTAGTGATCTTATTCGCTGATGTTTAAGCACTGTGCATTGCAGTGGAGTGGATGCTGCACTCGG
>JAABNX020000002.1:9048612-9058806 GCA_015163995.2 Mormyrus lacerda | reverse complement strand
GCACTGTGCATTGCAGTGGAGTGGATGCTGCACTCGGGGCGTAATCAGGACGTAGTGATCTTATTCGCTGATGTTTACGCACTGTGCATTGCAGTGGAGTGGATGCTGCACTCAGGGCGTTCCTGGTTTCAGGATGTCAACTTCGAGCTGGACCAGAACAGGTTGTTTTTGTTTGCATTGCTCTAGTTCTTCAGAAACAAGTAATGTAGGGCAGCACATAATACTAGCTGGACTATGGTTCCACATTTCCACATGCAAAAGGCTGAGGGACACTGGGATCTCTGTACGTCATGTAACTATTTCAAATGTGTCCTCCCAGTCAGCCACTTCAACACAAATGGTGATTCCAGCTACAATTGAGCAGGAAACGTTTCTTTATCTAAGAGGATGATTAACAAACCTTTTCTTTTCAAAAGAAATACTGCCATTTAGGAGTTAGAAATATTACTATATCATAGTATCGACTTAATTGATAGTTTTGATCAGCCAAATAACTGGCTTCCAAAGTCACTGATCCAAGTGCACCCAGAACCTCACAGCAGGTCACAGACGTCTTGTTTCTGTTTTGCGTGAAGTGGCGATTTGACTCCCCCCACACAGAGGGAGAACATGCAAGCTGCACACATTAACAGAAAAATCAAGTATAAGGTAAATTATGCAAAAAGTCTTTAATTGAAGCTGTAACACACTTAATAACTTTAAATGGAGTAATCAATATGGCACAAACGGCAAGTAAGCAAAAATTACTTACATTTAAATTGAAGTGAAATATGTTTCAAATTTTAGGAGCACGTTTTAAGAGATCCACAATTATTCCCCACTTTCCATAATGACACCAAACATTTTTGCATGCTTTACTGACTGTGGGCCATTAATGTCCAAACTACCTGCAATGAAATTTCATTGAGTTCTGACGTCAGGCAATCTTGCAAAATATACAAAGTTGGTATTCAAAATAAGGCGATCGCACTGTTTCTTCTCTGTTCCTTTGGCAGTACGGTCGTATTGCAAATACTTGTGGGAAATATTAAACAGGAATCTGTCTTGAAGAAAAGCCAGTTGCAACCTCTCCACATCATTAAAATTTATGACACAATTTGGGAAATTGCTCCCCAGGCATTTTCTGGAAAGCGCAGAACCTGCGTTCGGACCTCCGGATTTTAAATTGATTTTTTTTTTCTGGAATAAACAGAACCTAAAATCGGGTTTGGGACAAATCAAGCAGCCTGTTTTCTGAGGAACAGCTGAATTACAAGGCTCTGTGATTCTATTTTAACAAACCATCATGTTGATTTATTTAGTTTTCCGATCACCCCTTCAGAGCTGGCCTTGAAGAATTATACTCCACTATTTCAAATTCTGCTTGGCGTTGATTGCACTGGCCACATGACAACATGTATTTGATAAACATTGAGCCCCGCCAACCATCCTCTGTAAGGGAGAGCAGGCCTTCTGCCTACCATGTATCCCGGATGTCCTAATTTTGCTGAGTTCGATGTGTCCCTAGGTCAACAAGGGAGGGGCTTGCATTTCACGTCAGTAACCAATCACAGTCATTCTCATATGACATCACCACATTGGTCCATTTCTTTCTCATTTTCAAACTCCAGGCTTCTGGCCATGAGCTACAGCAGTGCGTGACTTAGGCTAAGCCTGTGATTGCAAGATTGCTGGTTCAATGTTATTATTATTACTGTTATCAACATAAAATAAAGACACACCCTTACATTGTCTTTGCAGGTAAGACAATTTCGATGTTTTGTCTATGTTGATCTATGACGTCGTGTCCCTTTACAAAAAGCATTCACAATAAAACAGGTACTTCACAAATGTTGCACCTTTCTGCTTAACAGAAACTGCTGGTTATAATAAATACGGTGATGTCACAGGATTAAAACTGTGGTTGGTTAAAGAAGTGAAATGCAAGCCCATCCCTTATTGACTCAGGGACACGTAGAAAAATCGACAATAACCAAAACGAGTTGCGGATCCTTGTGATCAACAACAGAGTGCTGCTGCCGGCAAGGGCTAATCCAGACATCTGAAAAGGCCACAGTGCTCATTTCTGCCATGGGACTTGGGTGAATGAGCCCAGGTGACAGTTGTAGGCTGTTAAAGCTGAAGATCTTGCTGCTTCCAGGAGTGGAGAGGCGTGTAAGTGCTTTGGGCTCCCTGAGGAATAAGCCACGCCTTCGCCTCTTTTCAGACCCATTGACAAGACTGTGGGGGAGGGGGACTCCAAAGGAGACTGAGCTGGGACGTGTGTCAAGTTATTAATATGAGATGGAGGGAGAGAGGACCATTAGACAGTTCCTGTGATTGCAACTCCCACTTAGGCAGCCAAACACCTGCAATCATGTGAGCAAAGATGCTGTGATTGCCGTTTATTCCGTGCATTCAGCCGTGAATCAGTCGACACCGACGTGTGTCAGCGCGCAACCCCACAGAGGAACGCCACGGAACGCTGCAACCAAACGCTGGCGGGAAACGGACCGCCAGGCCGACGGCTCCGGTCTGTAGCTTTTTGTTTAAAAACACATGACCTTCCTGTAAATACTTCACCTCTCCTATATCGCATTACAACGTGGCTCCTTTAAAAGATTCAAAACAAACAAAAAATAACCTGTCATCTATATAAATCTAAATAGCTGTTTTTCAGGAATATTTGGACAGGTATTTGGTTCGAGGGCCTCTTCACAACTGTCACTGTGATTCACATTTCGACGGAGGCCAGTTCTATTTCTGTTGCGAACATGGGAGCGCTGCAAAATTAGAACACGAGAGGCGAAGACCTCGTACTACAAGTATTAACACGTTAAGAACACAGTGGGGGGGGGGGGGGTGTGGGGCCAGTTGGGTGCTTAAAGCCAGGAATACCACAGTCTTTGTACATGCAGGAAAATTAAATTTGGAGGGAAAAAATCCTGCTCATTCAAGGAAAACTTCCTGTTACAAATTTGTGCTCGACAATGAGAAAGGCAGCAAAAAATGTGTGTTTATTTCTGCTCCGTTTTATTAATATTAGATGAATATCAGCATCGGAATGGATGAAAGTGAAGCGGGGCGGAAATGCTGTGCTGCGGGGGGGCCTGGCTCCGAGGTGGTGACCCGCTGGACAGTCTCCCTTTCCTACAATAGCACTGACCTGCCAAACAGCCCTCTGATATTATTGTGCCCCCAGAAACAGGAAGCCTTTACATATTAGCCCATATCAACAGGCTCTCTGCCACCCAGGCTCACAATAGAAAAGACTTTAACACCCGGGACCAGAAATTATCTCCACAAGGCCTAGAACAATGTGTGGAACTTGGATTCAACAAAAGAGCGACTAAGAGAGGCTGGTTAGCAAAAAAAAAAAAAATTCAGTTTGATTCCTGGCCATTTATTTGGATGTCGTCGCCTGAAGAAGAAAGGCTCCATTATTCCGACAGTAATACAGCAGAAATTATTGGAGGCTTTGTCTTTGGGTCATCAGAGGTATGTTACCGATGAAAGAAGACTAGCGGCTAAGATGGTGTGGGAGTACGAGCCGTTGAACGTCAGTGCGTGAGAGCAAAGGGGGGGTAGGCTTGGATATGAACAAAGCGACAGGATTTTAGGGTGTACCTACTGGACAGTTTTAGTAACAGTCCTAATCTCAGCACTTTGGATGGTGACAAGAACAGAAAATTCAACCCGAAGGGCTTAATTGTAACTGCCTAGCTGTGAATGCCAACAGCCCAACGGTGTAATATACTTAACATCATTTAACATAATGCATTAATATAAAAAGCAAATAAAAGCTTGATTGCACATTCTGCCCGCCGCGCTTCATTACTTTCGCCTTGTTCCTTTAATGGTTAACTAAAGCTTTGCTTGTTAACTAAAAAGCTCGGCAATGTAAATCTCAGGCCCGGGGGGAGAAAGCCTGTTATTTGACTTTGGCGCAAATTCACTCAGAAACACGCCACCATAAACAGATGGAACGAGCGATCAGCGTGTGACATGGCACCCCCCGGCCCCACCCCCCACTTGGTTCGTCCCGCCATTCGTGTAGGTGCTCGACCCCAGATCAGTAAGTGACCATATCGGCATTTGGCTTCCCTCACTGCTTCTCCCCCTAAATGTCTGAGGCGGCATAACTTGCCGCTGACCTCCCTACCGGACTGTCCCGGGGCAAGTGCTTGGGTCGTGGGAAACAGCCTCTCCAGTCTCATGACACCCCAGTCCGCCCTGTCCACACTTGTCCCCTCTCCACTGTGACCCCCCTAGACCCCTCTGACATGCACTTCCTCATTCCACCTCGTCCAGTCACATTTGGCTGCCAGCTGTGGATGCCACATCTGATTGGACGGTGAATGGCCATGTGATACCCTTGAAGTCTACAGAACGAACAGTGCATAATTCTCCTTAATTTACGTATGCAAATACCACATATGCTACTCAAATTACATGCAAATTACTTAAATGCAAACCTATTTTAAGTGACCAGACAGTTAATTTTTTATGTTATTTGGGTTTAAGAAAAAAGTTCTGGAAATTTAGACAATAGTATTTAAAGGTACTTGTAATTTCCTTTGTAATTGTCTTTGCAATCAGCCCATTTATTGGCTAACCTCTCAAAACTGCCCCCCTTCTGGGATCGCAACACCCCTTTAAATTTTAGATTCTTTTAAAACAACACCACAACAAGGTATTTAGGTCAATACATACTAATATAGAATCATGGATTTATCTTAACAGAGAATCCAGAGCAGTAAATGAGAGCTAATGCTGTGTTTCCATTTAAAATCACCTGCACACAGCGGAGATCCTCTCCCATGTCTGACATGGCGGAAATAAGCTGTCATTATTTTGAAACCAGTGGGTCACTGGGCACTAAAGCATGTATCACTAAGTCCGTCAGTGTGGGGCTATTTTTGTCCAAGGACTATAGGGGCCGCATGCTTCCCAGCAGCTTGGCGAGCGAAACTGGGCATTCCAGTAGCGGACAGTGTCCTGTGACCTAAACCGCAGACCGAGCTTTACACACGACATCAACTGGTTTTGATCAGTGCTGGAAGACTACCATTGTGACGTTTAAGTCCTCCATGGTTTCAGAGTTAGTTTTTGGAGGGGGGGCAATTTTGTTAAGCCTTAGCTGCACCAAATGAGAAATGCTCTGGAGCTCCAAAAATATACTTCTGACACCTTTCCTAAAAAACACCCCTATAAAATGTCGCAGCACATTCAGTATATTATCATTTAAGTATTTAAGTATAACTCAGTGTTAAGTATTCTGACCTTCACCTACAGTGCCAATAATCTGACAAAATGCTTTGCATTGAAATATTTAAAATCTTTTACCCTGTCGGTCCACGGCTGGCATGTTCACAGCAGCTGCTGTGGGAGGACAAATGACTGTAAGACAACAGGTTGTATGGCCACTGATATGACGAGCACTGAGAATCCACAGAGGGAACTACCAGTGAAGCACTTACGGAAAGAGCAAACCATGAGCTCTCAAGAAACATCTCAAAAATACTTTATTACAGTGTTTCCTGATCCGGACCCACAGACAGTCCACATTTTTGCTGCCTACTCAGAGCCGGGAGGGAGCAAAAACGTGGAATGTCTGTGGGTCCCCGAGGACCGGATTGGGGAACACTGCTCTATTGACACAGCATTACCGAGGAGATAATTTCCCCCTATGGCAGAGGCGTCGTCTCATTGTCCTCGGCGGGCTGACGTATGACATACTGTAACAGGCGGGATATGACTGGGATGCTGGCACACAAACACACGTGACGTCCCTACAGGGGGTGCTGGCTTGGCCAGCACCTGAGTCCCAGGCACTAAATGTAATAAGATGAGATGCCATGGCAGGATTTCGGGGCTCGTAAAACACTTCTCACCCTGAAGGTCATCTCTGCACCCTTTCCCCTGAGAACACACCCGACCTTAAACGTAATCTCTTCATTCCACGGTCACTCTGGCATGTCCTCACATGAATGTGAACAATGTCCTCACTGTGCCCCCCTAATGTCTCAACACGGCTTCCTGTGTTTACAACAGAGTGTCTAAGGTTTGCCGTCTCCCCTATCCCCCCCCCCCCCCCCGGGAAAGTCTACATTTAAAACAAAAGCATCTGAACAATCAGTCATCATTTTCCATATCTGGCGCAGCCGCATAAGATACGCATCGCTCTGCAAAACAACATTCTGAAACGTTATTTGTATTTAATTATGCTGCGTCATTTCTCTGTATACGCAGTTGTTTTTTAAATTTTTTAAATTTAAGAGGCCGACTAATGCTGTACGCTACTAACAAAACAAGATAAAGGATTTAGTCACTGCAGCCATCAAAAACACCAAGAAATATGAAATAATAAAACACAAGGCCTCAGGATTTCCTCCTGAAAGCAACAGACCAAGCACGGGCCGGCATCTTCATAGTGGTAAAGTAAGCAGCTATCATTACCTTCTCTCCCAGGGCTGCATTTGCAGTCCATCCTTATTCCATCTTTAGCTGCCATTTTGTCCTCTGGAGCTTCCAGAACTATGGAGGTTCTTCTTGTGCCAAACTCCCCTCTCCCTCTCCTTGGTTTCGTCAGGAGCGAAAGCACAAAGGCTAGTTTTAAATGAGCTATATGGGGGCCGGGGACTCATATCTTTTCCCTTACAGGTAACCAAAGCAGCACTTGGAATCTGAAGCTCCTGTTCCCAGGAGAGTCACCTGGAAGCCGCGGTTTCCATGGAAGAGCAGCTGCTTGGCATGTTGCTCCCTGCCCAGCTCAGATTTCCTTCAGTGCTGTGCTGACCACCTTCATTCACCCACTGAAGCACATCCTACACCAGGACAAACTGCAGTCGTGTGTCTTCTTGTATGTTTTTATAGCATAGCTCAGACTTATCAAGGATAATAAGCAGTCTTTGGTGATGCAGGTAGAACTCTTGGTAAAAATCACATCGAAATTTAGCGATTTATGTGTAAACGTGCAGAAAACTGCTTTTAATCCAAACAGGTGAATATCACTGATTCCTTTGACGGCATTTTTCACCTCACTATATTATGTGTTTCGAGATTCCGAAAGCTTTTTTAAAACAAAGCAAACACATAAGAATGTGGAGTAATTTACACAATTTGTAGCACTCAGAAGCCACAGGTCTCCCACAGGGCAACTGCAGCAACTTAAATACATCCGATGGCTGAGATTGATGTACTACATTTGTCGAACTGTCACGCTTTCACAGGCTGACAGGTGGTAGTGTGACATGGTCCTATTTCCAAACCATGCCAGAGGTAGTCAGAGCCACTCCGGGCCGTCGACTCCAGCCCCAAGGGGGTTCCGTCATGTATGGGGAAAATGTGCTCATTGTCTGCAGAAGATGACTGTAGTTTAAGAAGCACCACTGGGATATTTTATAGGATACGGGGACCTTATTAAAAACATCAATATACTGTATGTGGTATAATTTTTCAAAACAAGTCAACAGGGAAGTGATTTTGCATGAGCTTCCACTGGATTTAAATCAAGATAAAATCAATTTTGAACAAATTAGTGAATAAACGCTTTCGTCATCTCGATTTCTCAGTTCCCCTCCAGCTTTCATCTCGCCACAGTCCTAAATTCGGACTGCGGCTTCACTCAGCGGTGTCCACTATTTTGGCCTGTTTCACGCATAGTTTGTTTATCCAGATGTGAGGCTTGTCAAATTTATTTTTTGTTTAAAAGAAATGAGTGCCCCCAGACACAGCTACTTGGCATGTTTAAAAAGAGTTTTACTGCAGTGACTGAGAGGCCGGCCGCGTGGCCTACAAAAGAACAGTGCATGTGTCAGTACAGCGGACAAGTTTACAGATTTACTATGACCTACAGCAGAGCTTGGAGTTTTTGCCCTGAAGTACGTCATGAGGATGCTTTGGCAGCCTAGGTGACTGTGTGGGACTGGGCCTCTGCCAACGGAAACCTAAAAACAGAACGATAGCAGATTAGCATGGCTTAGCTCACAGAGGCCTGTCAGTCTGAGGTCACTTCCCGTCTCCAGGTTCTCAGCGTGGAGACATCAAGGGTTGCCCCGTACAGTCGTGGCCAAACGTTTTGAGATTGACGCAAGAATTGGTTTTCACAAATTTTTCGGCATCGGTATTTGTAGATCTTTTCGTTAGATGTTCCTATGGTAACTGAAGTATAATTACAAGCATTTCATAAAAATAGTCATTACTTTTGCCTTATGACAAGGTGCTCCAGCATGCTGGAAAAGGCATTGTTCATCACCAAACTGTTCTTCGACGGTTGGGAGAAGTTGCTCTCGGAGGATTGCAATTATGAATTGTGATTAATTGCAATTCATCTGATCACTCTTCATAACAGCCTGGAGTTTATGCAAATTGGCATCATAAAAACCGAGGCAGCAGACTTTTGTGAAAACTGATACTTGCGTCATTCTCAAAACTTTTGGCCATGACTGTACAAACAAAGAGTTTCCTCAATAACCAGCAGATGACCCACCTGCCCCTTACACACATAACGACACTCTCCATCCAGTGTTCTTACAAAGCCATCCGAGTAAATGTATTCTGCAAACAATGTTCTTATCACCTATTACATTCACTTATACAGTCGGCCCTACGTATCCGCAGGTCCAACCAAAGCATCTTCATCATCATCATCATACAAGGAATAAGGAAAACTGTAAGTTTACTGAAATCTAAGTCTACGGAATATTCAGATATTCATTATGATTCATTATACTGCAACTATTTGTTCCTTCATTTCTACCTCAAATCCACAAATCAAGCTCTTTAGATTAAGCGACTGATTCCTAATTGGACTGCATGCTTAAATGGTCTTTCAGTTTAAATAAAGGGAAATTACTGGCTGCCCTGACCCTAACACTGGCGTGAGTGGAAGAAGTTTATGTTCCTGCTGACAGACTGCAGATTTTCAACTAAATCTGAATGTGGCCTACTGAAAAATATATTTAAATAAGTCATGAAGAATGACACATAAGGCAACTGTTCACGGACTTAAATATAGAAATATCACTCTTCCTTGGCAGGCATACACATGGAGTTGTCCACCCAGAAGATTATATGATTAAGACACATGCATTGACTTCTATAACAAGTGGAATCCAACACCGGGTACATCGAACCAGAAGGTCCCTCCACAGTGTCAGGTTCTGGGAGCATCCGACAGCTCACCACAGGAAGCAGGCGACTGATGGAATTCGGGATCTGCCGTCGTGATGTGGAGCACCGGGGCGAGGCACCTAAGGACGGGACTCCTGTCCGGACAGGCCTTTAAAGATCTCTGAGGAAATACTCACCATGTTGGGGACCGTGACCTTGACTGTGACATTTCTGCAAGCTTCTAAAACTCCAGGGAAGTGGCTTCCTGGTTATACGGGGAGCTAATTTCTTATCTGCCAAGCAACTGAGAGGTTCTGCCAAAACATATAAAGACATTCACCACTTACAATTAATAAAATGTTGAATGACCGAAAAACCGTGTCTATATTATATTTATTGCGTATTCGCACTCATAATATATAACACAAAGGACACCACATATTTCTTTTGCCCGATAACTGAACAAACACACTCCATCCTGAGAAATCAACTCATTCAAATTATCTGCACATACTTCAGTCACGAGGGACTAATCCGGTTCCTCTACCACGGTTCCAAGGTTTCACCTGGAAGATCACATTCGGGACTGCCAACTCGATGGGCAGCACCAGGACGAGGCGTGCAAGAAACATTCTCCAAATACTGAGAACTGGGGAAACCAGCAACAGGAACTGGGACACGCGATCCAGGAAATGGGATTGAAGTACGGAAACGATAAAGACAACAAGACAAAAACAAAATGCCGGCTGCGCAACACACCAGCTGCGGAATTTCACCTAATGGCCTCAAACGCAAGCATGAGACCTTAACTAACCAAAACCAGGAAACCCAAGTCAAGTCACTAGTTAACTAAAACCATGAAATGACACTGGTACAGACAGCCGCCAAGCCAGTAATGACAGTCTACTGCTACCTCCAAATGACCAAATCCTGTTTGGACGGAGCAGTGCGTGTTGTTCAGGGCTCTGTGTTGTTGCTGCACTCTGAGCATAACACTCAGCTCTTGGTTCATTTTGGAGTCTAGATCCTGGGTTTGTGAAGCCAGGGTTAGTCTGTCAGTGGTTTATTTCTGGGTCTTCACTGAGACCCAGAAATAAACCA
>JAABNX020000002.1:9007666-9027112 GCA_015163995.2 Mormyrus lacerda | reverse complement strand
GGCTGCACAGGATGTTAGTCATAATGGGCTTGCCAGCAAACAGACAGGCAGACGGACAGGCTGGCAGACAGACAGGCTGGCAGACAGACAGGCAGACGGACAGGTTGGCAGACAGACAGGCAGGTAGACAAACTTACAGACAGAGAGGTAGGCAGGCAGACGGACGTACAGATACATCAAGTAGGCAGGCAAATGGACAGACAGGCAGGTAGGCAGACAGACAGACAGATAGATCATCCTTACAATGGTAATCAAGACTAGCTATTATCAACATGTCCATACATGGACTAACGTGTCCTTGTTATGACTCTTCTGTGTCAGGGGCAAAATATTTTGATCGAGGAACATAAACTGTGTATGTTACATTTTTAAACACTGTGGAAACGTCTGTGGAAAGCGGTGCAGTTCCATCAAAATGTCCAACAGAATCTTCCATGGTAATGACCCGTGATCAGGACAATAGAAGCCACTGATAATTTAGTAGACTTAATTCCAAGTATACTGCAGTTTATTTGAAACGCATTAGACACTTGCTGGAGCTGTGCTTAAAAAACATGCTGCTCTATGGTCACGCTTCGGATTTGCTGTTTCTCCGCATCGCCTCTCGTGGTTTGGCGCTGGTGGACCATCACACCGTAGCAGTCTCTCGCCCGTCCGCCACACCCGTCTTCCTGCGTTGTCCTCAGGTGACTTCCCTGCTCCCAGCCAATGGTGGCAGCAGTGCCTGCGATGACATCATATCTGCTTTGACAGAGCGGCCAGTGTCAGGATGTGATATGGATGAGGGGACCAGTGCTCTGACGTTAGATGCCCGTGCGTTACGCACGTAGGTAGGTAGGCATTAAAGCATTCAAAGAGACATTACAGCCAGTCAGTGCTTACATGAGGTAGCTGCTTGGATTCAATACTGGCTCTGCCAGTTAAAATACACACTGAGAGATGGTTTATATTTGAGGTGTAATAGCTAGTGCAGGCACATAACTCTGAGTCTGACAGAGTTTTGACAGGGTGCGCAGGATCTTTTCCAGCTGAATTTTACAATGTAAATGCACTTCAGTGGTGGGTTTCCATTTTATTATCAGTCTTGATTTTGCACTAAGCCTGTTCTGTACTGTTTCCATAAAGGATGTTTTTCATAAAATATAAAAGAATGCAATATGCTTAAATTAAAGGGAGGGCTTCTGTAGGTTTGTGTTAAGATTTTATCTCCCCCATAACTATGAAACAAAAGCGCATAGTTACATTTGTATAATTCGGGTTTTCTACACAAGTTACACTGATATCTTCACACTAAGTACTTTGTGTGGCCCTCCCCTCACCAGTGAATGAACACATCTGTTTAAAACACGAGATTTCGATGCATTCTTCTCTTTATTGCGTCTCCGGTGTTGTATGGGTCGGGTGGTACGAGCCTCGTTTGAGAAGAGCGGAACAAAGCAGGTCTGTTGGCGAGCCGTGTGACTGTAGCCTTCAGAAGACTTCTCCTCCCTCCCGAACACACAAAGAACCGCGTAGGGCTGCTCTGCCCTGGCAGGCTTCAGCTTTTCCTGATGGGTCTGATGGGGCTGGGATGATGTAGCAGGCCATTGTTTGGAGGGGGAAAGTGGTTTGGTGGCGGGAGGTTGAACTGGGGGCCGTCGCCCTGCCCCCCCTTCTCCCCCTTCCTCCCTTCCTATCCCCCAGAGCATTTGGCCTGTGATATAGGGTGTGCTCGAACAATATGGGGACAGGAAGTACCAGGAATGTGAAAGCCCTATGATGTCATTATGTAGCAACAGAACTGCACCATCAGGCAGCCATGAGCGACGAGACAGCGAGCTTTCCGTCAGCTTGTGACTAGTTCCTATAAGGGTCATTTTTACGTTTCCATAGTATATTCCTCTAAAGACCCGAATAGTTTGGTAGCCCTGCCACGTGAAAAGCTATGTATTTATTTTATTTAAGAACAAGAAAATCTGTAAAAAGAAGAAAAATAAATCAGCTCTTATGCAGGAGGTGTGTTTGCTTATTAGAAGTCAGGATATGGCACAATGGGAGGTGTTGCAAGTGGTGTGTGGGATGGGGGGGCTGTCAGTGTTGTGCTAATTTGCCACAGTAATTTGCCTGGTGCCCTTCCGCATGGGATGCGTGACGCCGGGTCTCTGAGAGGGCTTATGACGGCCGTTTGGCCGCCGCTTGACCAAGCAGTGAAAAGGCCCTTCGCTGATCCAGCTTTTCCCAAACGCCTTGCAGCTGTCTCTATTGTTCCCGGGCTCTGGCTCCCGTCTTGGCTCATTTACAAGCCTGTTAACCCCCCTGCTGCAAGGCCAGCACGCCCCCCCCCCCCCCAACCCCAAGATCACTTTTCACAGAAAGCAAACTTTGCTTCATAAACAATCGAAGGCCCCGGTATCTACATTTTCCCTTTGAGGACATGGCACCACTGTGCCATGAATAGGAGTCTAAAGGGGTTGCATGCCTCAACACCGCTCTGCACACCCTCATGGGAGGTCAAACTAAAAAAGAAAAAAGAACAAGTAAAAAATAACGTTTTGAACGTTCATTTAAAACAACACAGTGTGATGTGATTTCTATTCATAATAATGACGTTATTTTATAAATGACATATATTTGGTTTCCATCCATCCAACTGCTCATACTGGTCAGGGTTGGCGGGGGGGGGGGGGCTGGAGCCTATCCTGGGCAGTAAAGGGCACAAGGTCAACAGGTTGCCACTTAATTCGAGACGTAATAATTAGTTTTGTTGCCATCAAATCATTTAGCACATAGACTTATAATCTCCAGGTTGTCATTTCAAGTCTTTAGAAATTCTGGCATTTGCACATTTTCAAAGACAGACAGCTTTGTTTTAAAAACATCTATTTATACTAGAGAGCCATTTAAAACCATCAGTAAATCAATAAATACTTTTTTTCCTTTAATGCGTCAATTTCTTTCTCAGGCAGGCATTACGGAGAGATCTCACACAGCTGTGAAGGTTTTTACAGCCCAAAACAGCAGCTGTGAAATTTGTCAGCCTCAGCTGTGCCTAACACGTCTTATGCCTGCAATGACGTTCCGATGGTATCATCTCAGTCATGTTCATTACAGCCATGGGGTCACTCCGGGCCGGGCGTAATACTGAATGCAGACGTTTCTGGAGGAGCGAACGCGGTGGCCATCCTCGTCCATCTTTCCATTACCATACTGAGAAGTGTTGACTAATACTCATCGGGGCTGGATTTTATATAATTTATCCAATGCTAATTAATTATAATAGCGTAGGTGAAAAGGCGTACTATTTACTGGTACACAAATTCTAAATGAAAGTTGCATGCAAAATTAGGTCTGAGTCTTTCTAAGATTTAAGTTCTAAAGGTATATTCAAGGCTTTGCAGCCACCAAATGATCATTCTTGCCATGGTACCGCAGGTAATGGTGTCTGACCTCGTCAGATTAACACCCGTCAGGCCGGCTTACGTTACAGTTTGGGTCATAACAAAACAACCATTCTTAAAACTATCAGAAAGGTAAGCTGAATGAGGTCAAAATGTACACATGTATATCTGTATAAGTAGCAGGTGGGCTTTCGTGTGAAATTGGGAAAATGTGAACGTACATGAGTAACATATTAGGCGTAACGATTGACATTCGTTGTTAATTTCACCGGATGGTCGGATTATCACTGCAGTCGGAAGTACTGTAAACCACACACAAGCTTGACAGGTAAGCAAAACTGTTACGCAAAAGATTTATTTCACGGTATAAAATGCAGAGTGTACAAAAATAGAATATATTAACTTTGGTTTATAAATATCACATATCAAACAGTGACTTCCTGTGTCTTTTCCCATATTAGTGCTTTTGGGATAAGTTCACAGGACTGCAGCATACTTAAAGATTGAGGTATTCTGTGTACTCTGTCCCCAATGCCACATTCCTGTTGGGTTAAGTGACTGACCACGGCAGCCGCTGAGATGCCAGACGGGCTCCCCGGCAGACTACCTTATAAATAAGAGTTTAGGACCATGCAGGACAAAAACAAAACAATATACCTGAGAACATTAATAAATATGACTGGTTCTCCCCTATGCTACCTCACACAAATGATTATCAACAGCAGCTTGAATTTTCTGGCCACATTTTCAGCCAGCATCAAACCTGACTTCTCAGGTTACTGTAAAAATATACGCCCGTGACAGGCACAAGACTCGTTTTTGCTAGATGCATGTTTTCTTGGGTCCACACTCAAATGTCAGTTGGGGATAGGGATGGGGGTGGGGTCACTTTTCAGTGTGAGCTGAATGCTTCTTTTCACAAGACAGGAGTGATAATACTGCCATTCAACTTTATCGCACAAGACTGATGTCAGTTGTTTCAGTCTCAGCACGAGCTGTGGTCCGTGACATAAGCCAGCGGACCAGGTAAAGTCCAGAAATGTCACCATCTTTAAAGAGATTAGAGAAGGATCTTAAAATCTCAGACTAACAAATCAAATTCCTTCATCGTCCGTTTCGTCTGCTCAGTCCCGCAGAGACAGATCGACAAGTTCAGAACAGCACCAAAAAGGGATCCTGGTGTCGGGCCACGACTCAGCAACTAGGAGACGAGGCGATGGGGCTGTGCAGGAAGGCCAAGGGGCTGGCGCCGGCACGGACCGGAACGGAGACGGGGAAGCTGAAGACATTGGTGCTCTTGCCCGTGGCAGGGCTTCCGGCCTCAGCCGAGCAGGTCGACGACGCCAGCACCTGCGACTCGAACTGCAGCAGCTGTCCCATGAAGCTGAAGTTCGGCGAGATGACACTGCGCCGCTGTTTGACGAACTCGAAGGCCTCGTCCAGCTTCACGCGGTTGGTCCGCATCAGGTACGCCAAGCAGATGGTGGCCGAGCGAGAGATGCCCGCCTGGCAGTGCACGAAGACGCGCCCACCTTTGTTCCGCACAGAGTCTGGGTGAGAAAGAAATGCCTAATTATCACACAGCCACAAAAAAAAAAAAAAAACCTAAAAGTACCACAAGAGAGCCCCCAGATATGCATTCTTAGAAACACTAGCATTGTTGATGCCTTGCAAAGCTCTCCGTTGATGCTACTATATTAGCTTTCAAAAAAAAAAAAAAAACACTGGGCCATAGCAACAGGTGTGAAAACGCAAACAAACACAGCGGTCACCCTCCCACTTCTTTCAGTTGCAAATAAAGCTGCTAATGGCTGTGCCAATGATGTAGACACCAGATTAGGAAACGGGAAGAGGAGCAAAACATGATTGGGGGGGGGGGGGTTTAAGTGGGCGAGGCCTTAGAAAGGACAGGCCCCCACAGACTAGCGGGGAAGGCACAAAAGAGAGCAGTGGGATAAAGGAGCCGCCTTTTGTTTCCGGAACAACAAAGAGTTTTGGCGCATTCGAATGAAGGCGCAGTGGCCTCCGCTTCGGGGGGGCCCAGGTCACGGCCCCATGGTTAATATGAATAGGGGGCACCACTCAGAACCATAACAGCAGGAGTGATGTAAGCCAGCACCATTACCCAGGGGGGTCTGGCTGACCAGCTGGCTCACTTTGGAGGGAAATCTCATTTCGAAAAAAAAAAAACATTTGAATTTGGGGATGAGTTAAGGCGGGCTTTCACCCACTGCAGTTTGGCGCATTTCGCTCCACCGTACCATCTGTGCAAAGGTTTACTCGTATAAAAATATGAGAGAGATATATGGAGACTCACCGATGAACTCAATGGCTTCGATGAACCAGCAGCTGATGTCAGCCTTGTGGTTGTCTTCTACTGGAATACTCTTATACTGGTAGTGACCCTCAAAGTGGTTGGGACAGTTGGCAGAGACATTGATGAGGGCCGTGATGCCCAAAGCGTCCAGCATGTCTTTCCTGGAGGCGTGGTAGGCACTGCCCAAGTAGAGAAAGGGCAGGATCTCCACAGGACCACCCTGTGCACCATACAGAGAAGTCAGCGACACAAATTTGACAACACCATCGACAGAAGTTTCAGGTCACTAAGATCAGATCAAATTTAACTCAAAAAGGTTTGATCCCAGTCATCCGTGACAATTACCTGATCGTAGAGGGGTGTATGACAGGAGCTACAGCTAGAATCTGCACTGTTGGGCTCGCAGCTGGCACTCAGTGGGAGGCACAAGCCTTGTGGTGGAGCCGGCTTGGTACACATCTCAGGAAACTTAGAGGAAAAGGTCTCAAAGCCACCTAAGCAAGTGAGAGGGGTGGTATTAGTCCAGCTGTCAGACGAACATACAAGAGCGACCATGAACTGCCAGTCCCGCTATGGGTAGGTCACACAGCAGTGACAAGCCTGTCCCCAGAATTACTGTAAGACCGCAGTTACATTTTAAAACATCAGCTCACCTTTGAGCAAAGACACCGAGGCGTCGCAGTGGTGGCGACACAGGGCGGTGACGGCAAGCATCAAGGTGCCGTCTTTCTTGACCTGCTTAAAGTCCAGGCTGCGATCGTCCACGAAAACGACGGTGCGGTAGTGGCCGGACGCCAGCCGGCTCCGCGTCTCCTCGTTGGGCAGGATGTGCTCCAAGCCCAAGCCGCCCCGCGCCCGGCGCCGCACTATGGTGCTGAAGCGGACGTTGGTGGAGCCGGGGATGTGGGATGAGTTGAAGGAGAAAAAGGAGCGACAGTCCAGCACCAAGCAGCCGGAGCCGCTATCTTTCAGCAAGTCCCGAAAGGTCGCGCAGTCGATGCTTGGCACCTCCATTATGACCATAGTAGGACTACGCGGTACGAACGTCAAGTCTAAATACATAAAAAAAGACTCCGGAGTTAGAAGGTTTCGCTGGTTTAATGAAGCCAAAAGGCACGGTGCCGAATACACTGCCTCTTGGTCGTTTCTTTAGCCCGCGATTTCTTTGTTTCGGTGATAATCTCGAAATTCCGCTTCGCAAAAAAGCAGAAAGACGGAAAAACACGTATACTTCGCTGTATTCTTATTAAGGACGAAAGATATCGACGGGATCGCCCTTCGCTTTCACACCGAACTTGACTTTTTAATATGAGCCAATTTTTCTGTTAACTTAACGCAATTTAATGCCGCTTTCTTCGCCGGAGTCTCTTATACCAGGACGACGCGCGATGACGCAGAGGCCCCGCCCCTCGCTGGCTCTGCGCCAGCTAATTTTGTCCTACGTCATGTGTAAATTCGACCCGCGCCAACCAAACCCTGCCGGCCGGCGGAGATCACGATAACAACACTAATCTAAAACCTTATGCTGCTTACTTGGGGGCCAAGTCTTTGTTTGCTTTCCTTTTTTATTTGTCTTTTTACCAATTTCCAATTCGTAGTGCAATTCGTAAGGAAGCTGTGTATGATATGACAACGGTGCCCAAGCAGAAAACTGCTGTACTGAAATACTCATTTTCGCGACGAGAATTTTAGCTGTAATGAAATTAAAGGTGTGGTAACCAAGCTACAGGGAATGATGACATCATTGGGATTGATCAACACAACAGTACGATTAACGCGTAGTATTAACCAGAACAGTTCTGACCAGGTTAAATAATGTAGGTAACTGAAGTAATTCTATAATGTTTGGGAATATTAAATCGGTAACAAAGTAGAATAACGGTAACAAAGTAGAAGAGTGACCTCTTTCCTACGGGAAAATTCCATGTTTGTTGGGTATTTTTACACCCCTTTTCAGATGTGAGCTGACTAGTGAAAATACAAAAGTGACTGCCTTTCTTGGTGCCAATAAAAATTTATGCTGTGTTTTTATTGTACATCTAATGTTGAGAGAGCAAAGGTAAACCATAAAAGTTAATCACTGTACAAAAACTTGAGGTCTGGTAAATTTCCATGTAGTCGAAAACACAACGGTGGCCTTATGGTGACACAGCAACAGACGAGTAACTTGTTTTGACAAGTAGCCATTCGTGATTATTTACTCGTCATGACAAATCCAGTTAGTCAGGTTACATTTAGCAACCAATTGTTTAAAGGGCGATAAAGAAAGGAAACAAATGTTGGTGTGTAGGATAGCTTTTATGACCTCACACTAAGGCATGCTGACACAACACACAATACTCAAGAAAGTTTTTTGAATGTTATTTGTTAGTTGGGCAAACAAACCCAATAATTATGCCTGTCAATAATCTTTGTTGCTTAAGATCTCATCTAGACAAACCAGATTGTTATGTTGCATCCATATTATTCTTCAATCTATGACCAAAAATGGAAGAAGTGTACCTAAAGCAGTCATTTAAGTCTATTTTATTACGTGTTACATATCTTTCACTGCTGCTTGACACTTTTAGCTTGTCTGTATCAGAAATTGTCTTAAATGAAGATTTAAATTGCCATTCTGCTTGGTATAATCACAATAATTTGAATTATCATAGAGTTCCCATTCCATGGTGTTGAATAAGAAAGACTAGAAATGCTCAATTATATAGACCTAATCACAGAAATGTGGATTCTGACAAACTAAATAGAAACAGAACATTGTCAGACAGCAACAACTCACAGATTACATAAACAAAATATAGAGTGTTTAATTTGATGATATATATATATATATATAATGTGTGTGTGTGTGTGAAAAAAACCAAACAAATAAATAAAGTCGCTTTTTCAAAATATTTAATAGTATTTATCCTTTGTCTAAAGGTGAATAAGCTATTTCGACAAGGGTAACATATATACATGTATTGTGTATGCAAATATATTTATGCTATATTTACAAACAAAAGATAGAGATCACTTTAAAAACATAGGTTTTCCTTATTTAATTTAATAATTTCTTTAAAATGTTGTGACATTTTGTGAAATATGTTATGATATTTAAAGGCTTCATTTCAGGTACTGTTTTTCATGATGTTTTTTCTCAGTAAATGCAGGCTGTGCCGTGAGTCCAAAACGGAAACACAAATATAGAACATTATGTCAGCATTACATTTATGGCTTTTGAGTCACGATAGCCTACCACTGGTACAGAGGCTTTTTCATTCTTGTCTCATCGAAAAATATGAATACAAGAGAAAGAAAAAGAATCACAAAAAGCTAGTAGTTACAAGGTTGAGTATAGGGGAACCTGTGGTTTGTGCTTACTGTCAGAACTTCAGTGATGAATCAGCCATGAAACATGATACAGATGAGCGTCATGATGATGGGCGGGGACATGCAAGTTCCTAATACAAGCTGTACCCACACGTGCTTCCCGTACGGAAAGAAGGGTATGGGAACTTCATGGGAATTTGGAATATCAATTCAATTTAGGGGAAATTTTATGATTTGTGATTTGAATCCTACAGTAGAAATAGTATTGCGAGATCAGGAAAATATAAATAGTCCATATGCATTTTGGCCAAATATAGTTTTCTTGTCACGTCACCTGTGGTTTCCCTCTTTGTCCAAAGTCAGTGTAAACAGTCAACTGATGTTACCCATAGATATCTGCTTAGAGCTCATCAGTGTCCCTTGATAACCAGTGAAGATTTATTTTCCCTCTACACTTTTCTCAGACTGAAAGGGAACTGAAACAAGAACTGACTCCATTTTGCTTCCTGTGTAGAGTTTTCACTGCGGGTCACTGTTGCTGTTTCTGACCATTTACTGTCAGGAGTTACTACAGCAACAGTAATTAAAAGAAAAACACAAAGCTGGGGAAGTACAAGGCCTGTCCATGCTGTTCTCAATATCCTGTCTCCAATATTTACTCTGGGTTGTGAGGTCTGGGAAGTTCTCAATCCTCTTTTACTTAAAATTTACTTAAAAATTTGGTCTTCTACATTCAGTTGACTGGAAGAAAGTGAGAAATGTGTGTCAGACAAACATCATTCCAGTATCTTAGCCAAAAATATAAAGGAGAGAGATTTTTCTTATTGTTGTCTACCTTTACAGTGTAACTCATTTTAAAAGAATGCTCTGGTTCTTGAGTAGCTCATTTCTCTAATTGTTACACATGATTTGTCTGAGCTGGAAAATACTATCACCAATACTGTTACCTGTTTGTTTAAAACATTTGTTTTACAATTTTTAAAAGTTAAGATGTATCCATGTGTAATTCTGGGTTATATTCCACTAACCACCTGTTTTAATGATACAGTCCAATTATTTAATCAAATTGACATATCCGTGATAAGTATTAACACAGAAAGTAAATCTGATCAAGAATGCGGTGGGAGACTTCAGTTTAGCTGATTAAAGGGGAGGCGGGGGGGAAACTCGAGAACTCAAATCATCTATGTTCAGATCACCCACATCCTTATTTACCAGCACCATCAGCACTGTTATTACAAAATTCAGGGGTTATCCAGTCTGACTTAATATTACAATGTGAATATTAAAGCAGTCTAGTCTTCAAAATGTATAAAATGCTTACATAACAAACTTGTTTCAAAGTCAGTGGAAACACCACAATTCTTATTCATAATTTTCTAATACTCTTTTCTTCCTGAGACATACTGTGCGTGTCTATTCTACGTTCTCATGGACAGTCAGTATTCACGGCAATGCCCGAAACACACACACAACGATCACCAAGGATTTTCTGAAACGTGTACATACAACTTTAAGGTGGAACCGGAAAAAGAATCATACGCGTAGCACCCACCGCCATCCAATCAGATTTTGCAAAGCGTCCTAAGGTGACGTCACTCCCGGTGTGAGCAGCCGGCAGGATTGAAGTGAGCATCTGAGTGGTTCTTTCCTTAAGTATTTTAACTTTGCGTTTTTAAATACTCTGTTCGAAAATTTGCAAACACCATGCCTTTCGATGTACGAAGGTGAGTCTGCTCACTTTATGTTTCCTTTGTTCATTTGCTGTGCACTTAATGCCGCAGTTTTTATGCGTTGCATTAAAGACAGCCTCCCTTTAGCTAGCAAAATTTACTTTCTTAACGGGGGTAACATAATTAGCTAAATATATATTCCTTTTATGCCTAAACACATTTGATTCTGTTTCGTGTATCATTTATCGTCAATACGGGTAACTGTTGTTAAAATTAAAGTCCATATCCTTTTCAACCAAGAGTCAAATAACTACAGATGTATTAATATGATCAGACAGTGCAGTGTTCAATGAAACGTGTAAAATGCTCTGAACTAACCATGTGGTTTGTTTTTGCAGTTGATTTAATTACGGAGCCATACCTCATAAGCTGTTTTGTGTTCTTTTCAGTTGTAAATTAGGTGTATCTTCCATAATTTTCTGTTTTTGTGTATGTGTGTATTTTAATAAACTCGAGTTCTGAAAATCATCAGTTCAAAACGTTATCACAAAAAAAACAATTTTTTAAATTGTTCCTTGTCCTGTATCCTTATCACTTTTATTTTTCAATAAATAAGTTTCAATCTCCCAAGGTGCAATGGAATGAAAATGGACTAATGGATTCACACCCCCACAAAACAAACATGGAGCTGGATGTGCCACACATTTTATTAGCATATAAAGGGCAAGTGAGTTACTGGGAGGTGCTTAGTTACATCCAGAATTTTTAAAAAATTTGAGGCTGAAACCCCTTTTCATTTAGTTTTAACAGCCACTATTTGCTTACAAAATAGAATTGCTCATATAAAAAAAGTCCTCTTTTTCTGCCTTAGTTACATATGAATGTTTCTGTATTTGCTAGGCTAATTTCCTCTTGCAGATTTGACAATAATGTTTTTATAATGGCTACTGTCATTGAATTACTTGACGACCTGTAGAAAACCAGACAGTAAACCAGGAGACAATTACTGTGCATTTTGCTCCAGCTAAAACGCATGCGGCACATACGCATTACAAATCCAAATACAGGCAACTGTCAAAGCAGTCTTTCAACAATAATTGCAATTTGTAGAAAGCAGCATGTAAAAATAAAAAACTGTTTGTAAAGCTTTGCTGTATTGGCTAAAATTTGAATAGTGTCCCCTCACTCAGAATTGAGAATTTTGCCAATGAGAATTCTCTCTCTTGATAGGCTTATTAAGTTAGAGGTCTCTCTCTTTATTGTTATTACTATTACTGTTTTTTTTATTTACTCATTTGGTGCCACTTTACAATAAGGCTACCCATATAAAGCGTTTATGAATGATTTATAATCTGGTTATTACTTAATTGTAACACTTTGTAAATTATTAATAGACAATTTTAAACAAGTTATAAGAGTTTTCTTTTTATTAATGAGTTGATACCATTTACAAGTGGCATAAGGGAGCCTTATTGTTAAGTGGTGCCCATATTTTTATGAAGATGGAACAAACAACATGTTGTGATATATTAGTATTAGCCGATATCAGTTAGAACTCAAGATAGTGGCATCGGACCAGTCTTGGCAGATATTAAATGTTATCAATAGTCGAAGTTAGCAGTATCAAAGTGAAACACACAACAGCTGAGATAATGGAGGTAATTGCATTGGATGATCATCCATTTTCTGTACTGGAGGATGAGGCATTGCGTCGGCTCATTCAGCACTTATAAGGTCTCAGAGTACCGGCCTGACATGTTTACAATTCATTTTTAAATTTGGCCTATAGATCTGGCCAGTCTGCTTTTTAATACAACGCCTGTTTTTCTTTCCCCGCGTACTGTCATGTGGTGTAATACGGTTTTGTCATTTGTTGGTATGGCTCAGGGAAAAAGTGGGAGTGCTTAGTTTATACAGTGGAACTTCCCAGTAATGCAAACATGGCAGAATTTGGCAGAAGAATGAGGTCATGACTCAACTCTAGGAGATCACAATTCAAAAATCATTGATACAAGAATAAAAGAGACCTCAAGCTTTTTAGTTTTAGTGTCGTTCTATTGCCTAGTTATGTCGTCGTCAGGTTTTGTGTCGTCCTATATTAATGAAGTGAAGGAACCTTCAGCATGGTTACGTAGCTGTAGGCTGATATACGACATAACCAGTCTACTTGCGGTCAGCATCTAGACGCACTCTGCTAAAAATCAGTGTCTATGGAGCCCCCAAAGGGACGGGGTGGGAAATCATCAAGTCCTGCGTTCCCTCGCTATCTTGTCGCCGTGCCGCGCTTTACGACAAATCCGACAGAGACGAACCACCTTATTCATTTCGCATTTGAACTTTCTCTTAAGTACGTAGATGCGGTGGCATAGGGAGCGGGGGGGGGGGGCGCGTACCCCTCAGCGTTTCATTTGGATTCATTCATTCCCCCAGTAAATGCACCATTGTGTTTATATTATGAAGCTGACCCCCCCCCCATACTCTGTTTCTCTCAGTGGGTGGCACACCTGTACTTTCATACTGTGACTTTAAAGTGCACGACTCATCGCAAAGTGAACCCCTCAGGCATATGGGAAACACTCTTCATGTTCCGCCATAATCTCACAGAAATTATGCTGCTCTGATTATCTGTCTGTCTGTCTCTCTGCCTGCTTGCCTGCCTTCCCTAATAACAAACATTGTTATATAATGTTTGTTATTAAGATTCAAGAGGTTTATTTGTCACGTACACATACAACATGTAGTAAAATGTAACTAAATATTAACGTGTATTGAAACTGTTAAGGAATATTATAGTGTGACGCGTTATGAAGGTGCAGTTAATGTAAAGCAATACCCAATATTGTTTAAATATGACTGTTTAATGTAACAGTCATGCACATCGAATAAGTGATAATTCATGTTCTTTTTAAATTAAGTGTAGAAGCTCTGTATCCTCTCTGACCAAAGTGCTTAGGTTTAAACAGAAAAAACCATCCGCACTTGACGTCCAATTGTAGACTCTGTGGTACGTTCCCAAGATCTTTCTTCAAACAGCGGATTAGAAATGGGTATTTGGGTAGCAGAGTGTGGCAGGTGCGGGTGTCAGTCTGTCCTGAGTGGTTAGCTGTACGCCCTGAAGCTAAACCAGCATGTAGAATCTGTGAAATGCATGTGCGGAACGAAGATTCTGACCGAATGAAAAACATAAGGAAGTAGCAGCGTAAGACAGCCCAAGCAGTGGCTGGTTTGACAATCCGGTAATACTTGCATGATTTGTTTAAGTGTCTTCACTGCAGTTATTTTTTTTCCTATTTTTTTTTTTTGCCTTGCGCAAGGTAACAGTATACGTTACAGTGTAAAACAGCCCAAGGATTGAATGGGTGTTTTCAAAATGCAGTAACCGAAGTGGGAAAATATCAACAAATGCTTGTTTTTGGAATATTAAAATTCAGCTGCCCAGATGATTTTATATCAGATATGGACAGAAATCAATTCACAGTTCAATGACAGTCAGTACAAAGTATCCATAGTAACTGGAACTAGACACCATGACCTGAAGGTTCTGTATTACTGCTCAAATTTTATGATGATTATTAATACAATGTCGCAATTTCAGTTGTGTAATTCAAAATTAAATATTACCAAGGGACAGGCAAATCATTAAGAAATTGTGTGTGTGTCAGGGTTTTAGTCCAAGTACCTTTTAATTGTAAAAGTCATATATAAAAGTCAGGCTATTTTTTAAGGCAAGGTACCACCACACTTTATTTCTGGTTATATAGAAAGTATCTAAATCAGTGCCTAAATCAGGAATCCTTAAAACCAACATTATTGACATTCAGTGTCAATAAAAGGCACATGGTCCAACAGCATATCTATCCACACTAATCCACACAGCTTTGGCAAAATAATAAATAATTGTTCCTGCTCTGTGTTATCTGTATGGGGGTTGCTAACAGAATATTGAGACATTGCAGTAGCACAGGGAACTTGTCGAACCTTCCTCTAAAAAGTTAATTATCCGGAATACGTACTGTATGTGTGAGTTCTCTTGTATTTTAGATGAAAATCTGATGTCTGCGTAATGACCTCTCGACTTTCGCTTGTTTAATAGTCACTGTTCTTTAAATTCATAAACTTTTGCTTTCAGGTATGCAATTCATCACGGTGTAGCTTTTAAAATGGAACCAAAGAACAAAACAATTGGTATCAGTTTCAGGAAACTATTAGAGAGAAGTACTCAGAGTCTATAAAGGGACTTTTCCGAATAGCTAGCTTTAATCAGATTATATAACTGCTTTCATAGCGTAAATATGAAATATAACAGAACATTTTAGTTTATTCCCCAGAATTTACTTTGGTAAAACTTTTTAGTTACTGAGTCATCATGACTCATATGTTTTTTTTCCCATAAAAATTGGGTGGAGTTTAATTTAAGTTTGTTGTATTGTTCTCCCATATTATTTGTATATTTTCTTTGTGTTAAAAAATGTAAAATAATTTCCCATACCGTGTTATGCAGATAATGATGCATTTTTCCTGCTTATACTACTTCCGTGTCACTCACCCTCATTTACTACCTGACACGTATTCTGTCTGATTGTTATATAAATCTAATTTTCCTCTAAATTTTAAAGAACATTCCATGCATGGGCCATTGAAGCCAGACTCACTGCTAACTAAAACAGTCTTGATTTCTTGTGCTACTTGCCTGAAATCAAATATTAGAACCTATATTAGTTTATCTAATCATGAAACAGTGATATTCCTGACCGCCCACCCCTGTGTTCACCATATGCTTCGATCTTCATGCAAACTGTGACGTTCTTCTCAGAGATCGTTCTGCAGAGAGTTATTACTTGGTTTAGAGTCCAGATGCACCAGCTGCAATTTTGATTCCTTTCGATTTCCTGCCCGTACTGATTTTTGCAGATTCTGATTTTCTGTGTAGGAACTGTAATTGACAGCATATACAAAGAGAAATTAACTTTTCTTCAATGAAAAAAAATATTTTCATATTAAACAAACAAAATGTTATACTTCAAAACTTCCCTCAAACTGTACTAAGTAACGGGATCTTCTCTCACTTAAACAATCTCAAAATAAAGTGCTCTGTGACAAGAAAGACGTACAAATAATTAATGAAAATGAGCTACCGTACGCCCAACTTTATCTGATAGATTTTATTTTACCAAACAAGAGCAGCTGCAACAGATTTAAATAACAAAAATATCAGTTATATTATTTTCCAGTATGTTTAAATTCACCAAATAACATGACATTGACCTTTTTCTCTTTTTTTTACTCATCTTAAAATAAGATCATAGATTACATACCTCCAAATAAAACTGAAGTCTACTAAAATAAATTAATAAATTAATCGTTAATATCAACATTGCATATTATGCACCTGCATCTCTTACGTGGCTAGTAAAATAGGTTCAGATTAGTTTTTTTCATACCTTCATACTGTACAGACATTATAGCGCAGGCAGTTAATGCTTCGCTAAAACATTTTTACTTTATTGTCATAGGGAAAAAAAAAACTTAGCTTTGCAATTTTGATGAATATCCCTTTTGATGATTATCAGTTTAAAGTTTGCCTCTGATGTTTCACCACATTTTCATGGTGATTCCCCCACGGTTGCAAGCTTTGTGCTGTCTTCATTCGCAGCGAAGAACTTCCATGATAACGGCATGTTAGCATGCAGCTGCACCGCTGTGCGGATGACGTGTTGTGCATGCGTAAAACAGTATCGGAAATGCATGAGACTGACAGGCCGAGCATGCTGAAAATCGACTGATTCTGGTCCCTAACTGGTTGACCAGTGCATCTCTAATTTAGTGTGATATAAATAACACCCCTCTGGGGTGTGTTTCTCAGCCTTTGTTGACTATTTAGTGTAATATTTTAATATAAAACATATTTGATAGGATTTAACTATAAGATAAAAGTCTGTTCTCTTTTTTCCCTCTATTTTTTCAAGTAATCATCAGATAACTTATTCTGGGATTATTTATTGTGCAGTTTTTTTTCTTCAGACAGGAATGAAACGCAACTGTGCTGGCAACTGAGAGCCGCTCCAGTGATACCGGATACTGCACGGTCACCTGGTTGCAGTCCTCGCAGCCAGGCTTGCTGAGTTTATTTTAGAAGAGTTGTCTAGGCGACAAGGAGAAATATTGTGACAGTGATTTGTTTCCTGACTTTCGGCGTGTTTTGTAAAAGCAGGCAGTGGGATTTCAATGTGCCGCTGGGTAGTTCCATCAGGAGATTGCCTCCCAGCCCCCCGACTTGGAATAAGCTGAATTTGGTGCGATTTTTGTCCAATTTAAACAACGATTGGTATTTTCTGTGTATTTAAGACTTGATGTAATGTTCTGAAATTTTGGCCTGAGTCTTGTCATGTTTCAGAACATTTCCAACCTCCACGTTGAAGCAGTTTTTCTCCTTCAGGAAACACTGCTGAACTGGTCTCCTGTAGTGTGTAAGGAGATTGTGGACACAATAGTTGCCGTACACCAACCAGCCATAACATTAAAACCACCAGCTTAATATTGTGTATTCCCTTCTTGTGCTGCCAAAACAGCACTGACGTGTCGAGAAATGGACTCCACAAGACCTTTGAAGGTGTGCTGTGGTATCCGGCACCATGATGTTAGCAGCAGATCCATTGCGTCCTGTAAGTCACGAGGCGGAGCCTCCATGGATCGGACTTGTTTGTCCGGCACATTCCACAGGCGCTCGTTCGGATTGAGATCTGAGGAATTCGGAGGCCAAGTCAACACCTCGGACTGTTTTTTTTTCTGTGCATGCATGGTCCTCACACCGTCCCTGAACCATTTTGTTCAAGTGTGGAAGGGTGCACTGACCTGCTGAAATGCCACTGCCTTTCAGGAATAATGTTGCCATGAAAGGGTGCACTTTGTCACCAGCAATATTTAGGTAGGTGGAACATGTCAAAGTAACATCCATGAATGTTAGGACCCAAGGGTCCGCGGAGACCATTTTTCCTACCATTACGCTTCCTCTGGTGGCTCCCAGCCGTCCGCATGATGTAACAGAAAAGGTGACTCATCAAACCAGGCCACCTTTTTCCATTGCTCCATGTTCTACTTCTGGTGCTTACTTGCCCATCGTAGGCACTTTCGAGGGCGGACAGGGGTCAGCATGGCACTCTCAACGCTCTTTGGCTGCATAGTCCCATACGCAGCAAGCTGTGATGCACTGTGTGTTCTAACTCCTATCTGACCTAACCAGTATTAACTTTTTCAGTAATTTGTGCTACATTAGCTTTCCTGTTGGATTGGACCGGACCGGTTTGCCTTCCCTCCCCATGAGCATCAATGAGCCTTGGGCACCTATGACCTCATTGTCAGTTCCCCAGTTGGCCTTCCTTGGACCGCTTTTGGTAGGTACTGACCACTGCATACTGGGAACACCCCACAGGACCTGCTGTTTTGGAGATGCTCTGAGCCAGTCGTCCAGCCATCAAAATTTGGCCCTTGTCAAAGTTGCTCTGATCCTTACACTTGCCTGTTTTTTCGGCATTCGAACACAACAACGTTAAGAACTGACTGTCAATTTGCTTTATATATAATGGCACCATTGACAGGTACCATTGTAACGAGAAAAAAATGTTTTATAGTTTTAACGTTATGGCTGAGTGAGTTATGTTTATTTTTTTTCAATGAAGCGGTGATACCTTCCAGGCCTAATATATGATACTGTGTTAAAAACTTTATACAAGCCAAAGTTTGTTACCATCCAGAAACATCACAGTAGGAGTAGGCTGGTTCAGGAATATGCAATGGTAATTTCTCATAATCGTAACTAGAATTGTTTAAATGGTTCCAAATTATAACATGTTCTTAACAGCCGATCTGTGCAGCTCCCCAAAGGAATTGGGGGGCCGCGGCATGTTTTGGACTTGTTTGATTGATTTATAGCACGTACTTTTTTGGTAGATTTAAATCTGGAGGATGACTCTTGGCAACTTCATTGGCTGAGGCATGAAGGAACCTCTTATGTTGTTGGCTTGAGGGACAGTCATGGGTATTCATGTGAATTTCGATGCATAAGCCCAACTGGAGTTGCTCTGCCATGTTGGACGGCCTGATTTATACATTTTTTTCATCAAATAGTCAGCATTGTTGGTGTAAGAAAATTGTCATTAAAAAAATAGATGCACCCAGAAATCTGACTACAAAGAATCATGAATCATTTTAATACTTCATTCCCCCGTCATATGCTAAACTCATTTTTAGGTTTTAGATGTGTTCATTATGTAATGTTAATTTATGACACTGATTTCTAGGATTGAAAATATGTTGATTGTGACAGTGGGCCTGCCTCTCCCTTCCTGTGTTGTTTTAAGTGTCACTTTACTGAATGCCCCAAAATACTGTTCATAAGGCGCACAGACGCCATGACTGATTGCTTCGTCGGCTGAGGCCTGTTGCGCGAAGGCTTATGCCGTCCACCAGTATCGCAGGTGGATCGGTTTTCGACACTTTAGTTTTCCCGAGAATTCTTCAGCTTTCTTGGAAAAATCGAGATTCCTGTAACAGCTGCTGCGGGGCTGGACCTGTAGTGATCCGAACAGCAGCAGACCGGAACAGTCTGGCCTGAAAAGTACAACCGGCCTCCTTCGAGATACTGCAATAGCCCAACTTCACACATCCTGTGAGAGCTGTGCGGGGAACACAGTGATCCCAGCGGAACGTGGAGTGCCTTACGAGACTCACGTGGGGGCATGTATCATGAAAGGAAGTAGCCACAAACCCC
>JAABNX020000002.1:8965046-8985863 GCA_015163995.2 Mormyrus lacerda | reverse complement strand
TGGCTGATCACACACACATTTATACATGAGAGCTGATCATAAGATCAGAAAAAATACTGATCATTGGCTGATCACACACACATTTATACATTGCTTAGGCAAAAAAAACAAATAAAGCGGCACACTTTAATATTTCGTTGGACCGCCTTTAGCTTTGATTATGGCGCACATTCGTCAATGTATTGTTTCCACGTGCTTATGTAACATCAGGCCAGGTCAGGCTGGGGAACATGCGCTGATGCAGCGTGTAGCTGCGCCCACCACACAGCGAAACTCCTCGGCATCCCAGTCGGCCATCCCCCACACACTTGGTCCAGTCCCACCCACTGGAAATGTCCCTCTATCTGCTGCAGCCAGGTGTTACGTGGGCGTCCCCTCGGCCTGGTCCAGCCGCTTGGGTCCTCGGCGATGAGGATCCCGCGAGCCGGATCACCCTCAGGGAAACACGCCACATGGCCGTAGTGCCGTAACATCTCAACATTTTTTTCATCCAGATTTTTATTAATTATTCATCGAGATTGATTATAGGTGAATTGAACTACTCCACAAAATCTCCTTCAGCACATCCCAAGGAGTTTTAATTCATGTGTGAAAATGATTCCTTGTGCTCCCTGAACCACTCTTTGACGATTCAATCTCAATGAATCTTTCCATTACCATCCTGGAATATGCCCATGCCATTAGAAACGGAAGAAATCCATTTATGGTGTAACCTGGCCATTCAGTAGATTCAGGTACTCAGCTGACTTCACTTTATTGCTGCATAATATTGCCGAGCTGTAATAATGATCCAGTCATTAGCTTTGAGGTACCTGCTGATTTAAATTCAAACTGTGACTCTTTTTGGCCAGGCAGTGTATACATCGTGTACAAAATTAGAAACAGAATGACTAAATGAAATCGACTAATTTTGAGACACATATCCCATGACTACAGTAAAGTTTCCTTTGGAGTATCTGTGTCGCAATGAAGCTTAATCAAAAAATCAAGCCACAAGCAATAGAATAGTATGTTATCAGAAACAGACTACAGTGCTTCAACCCACACTACAGTGTTTGTCAGAAAACATTCAAAACTGCTGATTAGACATCAAGGCTGTTAAGCAAGTTGTGATGCTATTATTATTATATATTTTTTTACCAGTTCATGAAAATTAGCACATACAATGTGACAGTAACACTCACCCTGTATGGGAGGAAGAATTCTCTTTTGGCTCGCAGATAGTTGGAAAGATTTCCATATTTGCAGTACTCCACAATCACCATCAGGGGGCCTAGGATAACAGGCAATAGAAACCAGAGACAAAAAAAGGTACAGAATTATACAAGTAGTCCAGAAAACTGTGTAACAAAAACATTTCGCAAAAATTTTTGAGCATGAAACAGCATCCCAGGAAGGACTTCACGTCCCTAGCCATTTCTGTCTAAGCCGAACAGTGTCAGTTTTTAAAATGTGTTGTCCAGAGTGAGAAAAATCGTAATTTATTTAGTAGATACTCTTCTCCAAAGCGACATACATTTTTTCATGAAAGAAGGGTCAAACAATCCCCAGAGTAGTTGGAGGTTGAGGGTCTTGCTTCAGGGCCCAACAGTAAAATCACTCTGTTGAGTTTGGGATTCGAACCCATGACCTTCTGATCTCACATGCATAGCAGGCTTACTTTGCCACATACCACCCTTCATTTAAATCCTGCTAGGACCGTATGGTTTCCTCGAACCCTGCTCACCGTTGGGCTTTGTACAGGCCCCCAGCAGGTTGACCACATTCAGATGGTTGCCAATGTGGATTAGGATCTTCAGTTCTGACATCAGGGCTTTGTGTTCACTGGCTGTGGCCCCCTCTGCAATATATAAACACATAATACATCATTTGTATAAGTCACACATTGACTTAATACCAGCTTAGCTTTCTGTCTATTCACAATACTGGACAAGTACATTATAAAGTAAGAATGTGTTACTATGGACCTTCTGCTGCTGGTGACAAGCTCACTTCTTTAATAATTTCTCTGCTGTTTACTTGTACAGAGCATTGTTTAACAAATTCATACATTCAAAGGCCATTTGTAGCCAATGAGCTCATTGTTCCTCAACCCACCTTTCAGCATTTTGACAGCCACAGTCTCCAGGGTGCTTGATTTGGTGATCCCGAAAGCAGAGGCTTCCATCACCTTCCCGAAAGCCCCGTGACCCAGGACCTTCCCTGGAGAGCAGACGCCGTGGTTTTAATGAGAGAATCCCGAAGGGCGTTGGCCCTGACGGCTGAGCATGTCTGGCAGGGTCAACGCAGACAGATGACAGACCGCACTTATCAGCGCCCATTTAATCACGGCAGATATCGTCCGAGGCATCTGCCCCTAACGGAGGCTGCCCCGACACCCGATCCTCATCCTGTCCTTGTTCCAGATTAAAACTTGGAAAAAGAACGGAAGAATGAACCTCACCAAGTCGCAGTCGATCCCGAGGGACCTCCCACTGGCTGGAATCGTAGGGCAGATATTCACACTGTTCTTCCAGGGGCATCTCGCCAGGGTCCATGATGATGGACAGGTAGCCAGTTTTTATATCTGCTTGACTTGTCTGGGAAATGGACAGAAGAGGAAGAACGTTATTCTAGCGTGTAGAGGGGCGTAGACAAAGTGAGCATGACACATGGTGGTTGCCCAGGGATTTAAATGTCTGTAGAGCTGTATACTTGTACTGTAGATATTACCAAGAAAGAAGCCTTGTCCAGTTATAGAAAATTAATGGCAGATACGGGGAGAGAGGCCCTGTAGGTGACTTCTGAAGTCACAGAGCAGAAGGTGACCCTGCTTACCCGTTTAACGTTGCAGAAGATGAGAATGAGAAGGAACCAAAAGAAGACGGCGATGACTCCTGTTCCAATAAGGATCACCACTTCCACGTTGGTCTTATCATCAGAGCCTGAGACAGAAAAATGCCGGCTTCCTTCAGAGAATGTCCTCGTTTCCGAATTTGACCGAAGCACCCGAGCGTGTCCTCTGTCCCGCTCGACAGCAGGTTAAGCGGAGCGACACACTGCTGTCAGCCGGCGATGTCTGGGTGCTCAGGCCCAGCGTGACAGAAATTCCACACGGGAATTAAAGCTGAAGAGAATCCCTGAACGTTCATCTTTAAAAAGGCAGTTAATGGAACTATTACAACCACAAAAAAATGTGCCAATATCCAAACTGAATAGACATTCACTTTCAAAATGTCTGAAACCTGTTAAGGATAATAATCTGACCCCACAAAATTTACTCTTAAGAGAAGTACCAAAAACTATACCTCAAGGAGAATAAGAACGTCTGAAAAATGGTCTGTTTACACTGGCAAAAGATTTACACTGGACAAAACCCGAAATATGCTCAAAGCTGAATGTTCTCTTACTGTATTACCGCTGACAGTCACTGAAAACAGAACAGACTCCGCTAAAAAAGGAATAGTGACGACTTTACATTCTCAAGTACACTGAATAATTATTTTTGATAATTAGTCTTCGGTGTGCTCTCTGTGACTGTAAGAGTTTAAGTAGGGATGATATTGTATAAGGGGTTTAAGAATTCATGTTGGATGTTCTAATTGTGTGAGTCAGAGTGGATTGGTGCGATTGGGCACCAAGAAGTTGCCAGGGGTGAGGGCAACTCTTACCCACGACGGAGACGGTGGCCGAGGTTTGGATGCAGCCCCTCTGGTTGCAGGCGGTGCATGTGTACAGACCGGCATCCTCTTCCCGCACACGCTGGATACTGAGCGTCCGGTTGGAGTCTTGCAGCAGTATTCCTGCGCACATCCAGACAGCCATCAATGAACCGCGCACGGCCTCTCTGTGTGTCACCTGGGGTCCCCCAATCCCCCCGCCTGCCTTCCCAAAAACCCCTCACAGACTTATTATGCAAAAATGGAGCCATATCAGGGTCACATTTAAGAACCACTGAAGATAAAAAATACCATATACCAAACTGATTATCCGGATAAGTCACGCAGATAAGTACTCTGATGTCAACTGAAGGATGTATATAAGTATGCTAATGAAGCGGTGATGGATGCCTCTTCATCTAGGAGGTACAATAAAGAGCAAGGGGGGCAAAATACCTACACCTCTCAGCCATCACCCCCCCCCCAATATGAACTAAGGCGCATTCCATGCCAAAACCACTGCGTTCTGTTACTGGCCAAACTCTCGCTCACTCAGCTGGATGGAACGCTGCCCCTCCCCAGCAAAAATATCCCCTTCCATTACATTCCGCTCCAGTTCAAAGCCACTGACCCCCTCGTCCCCCCCCCCCCAGTCTTTGGCTAGCTTGGATTACTATGGAAAGGTATGTCAGGGCAGCAGGCGGAATGTGTTTGTAAAGCCATGCAGTATATTTGCGTGTGCACATACATGTTCCGCACGTCGGAGGCATGTTCTAGGCGTCGTGTTGGAGTCGTCCGATATATTACTGTCATGTAAGATCAGATCAGATCTCGCTTGCGGCCGGCGATGGAAAAGAAGGGCTTGATCATACAGTTGCAGAGAGCCAGTTGTCAGCAGAGGTGTGCCTAACCCCAAGCCTAAGCCTAACCCTAACCCCAAGTCTAACCCTAACCCCAACCTTAACCCGCTACGTATTACAAAGACATTCCGGAGCTGTAAAGTCGTCACTTTGTCCCGGAGCCATTTCAGTAGCTATAAAAGTGCAAAAAACATTGTTTCCGCAGAGACTAATTTGAACTGAGCTCATAAAAATGAGAGAAAATACGGCTGTGGCTGCATATTTTCAGATTATATATCTTACAAATTTTTATTCTTCCTCAAAGCTCTGCAGCTGCATAATATAATTCCTTCAGGGTGGTTCTTAGTGAACAACAGGGTTCGTCAAGGTCAGGGGCACTGACACTCCTGAACCCCTGAAACCCCTTTACAGCCTCTTTGGCTCTTTTTGCATGGCGCTCACCTCACTCAAATTCTTTCTGTCAACCTTGTTGTCAGAAGAGATGGAAACAGATTGAAATCATTTGTTTACAGTATTTCATAGTGGGTGGGTGAGTGAGTGGGTGGGTGGGGGGGGATACAGTTTTTCAAGGGAAAAAATGTGCCCCAGACAGGAAAAAATAGGACTGTAATGTCCCAGCCGAGGAATTTCTAGAAGCCCTTACTATAAGGGTGATGATACGCAGGGCACCTTTATGTTGCCTGGCGACTAAAAGAGGTGGAAATTTCAGGCCCAGAAAGTAATAATGCAGACCATGATTTTATTCCAACCAACCAGTTAAGTACTCTGTGACTGTGACTCTTAACACTCAACTGGTTGGTTGGAACAAAATCTTGGTGTGAATTTGTAGTTTCTGGACCTGAACTTTTCACCTCTGTTGACTAATGTTGCCCGGACACTTTCCTATTGATTTTGTGCAGCAAATCTCTATTTGAAAAACTCGACAGTGGACATTTTTTTGCGGTCCTTTGTCTGACCTGGTTGTCAGTTGCCCGGCAACATGGCTGAAAAACTTGCCCCGTGCATCATCACCTCTAGAGCTGAGAAAGAAAGAAGAGCCACCATTTCAAATGACACGGGAGCTCCTGCGCCAAGCGTTCAGCGGACAGAAGGGGAAAGGGCAGCTCACCTGATATCTGGTGCAGAGGCTGGTTGTCTTTCAGCCAGGACAGCTGGGGAGTGGGAGTGCCCTCCACATCGCACTTCATCAGCAGGGTCTCGCTGATATTCACCGTCTGATTGGTGGGGTTGTGCCGGTAGCGTGGGGCTTCAAGTGCTATTGGTGGATGGGGTGGGAAAAGTGACCAATGAGATACAAGTGGATGGTTGGATGGATGGATGATGGGTGGGTGGATGGATGGATGGATAGATGGATGGATGGATGGGCATTGTTCTGACCTTTGACCAGGATGTACTTGCGATGACAGTGCTTCTCGCCACTACGGCGGTTCTGGGTCTTGCATACATAGGAACCCTCATGTTCCAGCTGAATGTGGGGCAGGACCAGCTCGAGGACCCAGCTGCTGGTGACGGGTTCGAAGGACAGCTCTCCTCTCAGCTGCTCGGCATACAGGTGGATGCTCTTGCAGTCCAACTCTGGCGGCTTGCTCGTCTCATTCTGGAGGGCCTGCGGGTCCAGACGGTACCACTGCAGGTTCTCGTAGGTATAGTTGTCAGCACTGCACCGGAGTCGGACCTGGTCCATCTCCAAAGGCTCCTCTGTAGGTAGCAGCTCGATCCCAAAGCCTTCTGGGATAGCTTTCAAGAAAAGCAAACAAAATCCCATTCACTCATTGGCTGTATTAATGTCCTCATAACACCATAATGAGAAAGGAAGTTATTGACTCATGTTTTTCATTGTTAAAATATCTATTACAGCAGTTTCCAATGTAAATAGCTATTCCAAATATTGATTTGTGAGAATGCTACCAGATTAATGTCAGATATACAATTTTTTATTGCTGTTTTTTATATACTGCAGCATGAATTTGCCACTGTAATGCAGGTACATTTTGTGGACTTCTGTAGTATGAAGATAAGCTTGTTAAAAGCTGCTAAACTGCCAAAGGTCAATCAGCACACATTAATGTCTGCTTAGACCAGGAGTTTTAAACTGCAGTCCTGGGAGGCCGGAGTCCTGTGTAGCTTAGTTCTTTCCCTGTTCCACCACAAATGATTCAGCTCAAGAGCTGTGTGTTAATTAGCACAAGGAGTTGATTCAGGTGTGTTAAATGAGGGGAAACCAAAAACTGTGCAGGGCTCCGGCCCCCCAGGACTGGAGTTTGAGACCCTTGGCTTAGACCCTTGTTTGGGGATTGAGGAATCCTCCCAGATTTCCTAATACTTACTAGTTACATAGAAGTAGATCAGCATCTCATCACTGCCGACTTTGTTGGCTGCAGAGCACTTGTACATGGCTGACTCACTGGCATTTTGAATCACCACTTTGCTCACAGTCTGTGAACAAAAAAAACAGAGTAATTTTATCTCAGGAATAAATGTCATGGGAGGTTGTTTGCACTTTGCTTCAGTCACCAACGCCACAGGAGACAGTTATTGATATGGGGGGGGTGGGAGGGGGGGGTGGTCACAACTCAATAATTTAAAAATCAAAGGTCTGTTTATGGAGGGGGGCGAATTAAACAAAGTTAAATATTGAGGGGTGCATGTCCCCCCACTCCTCTCTAGTCCCTACGCCCTGATTTGTCACCCCCTCCATCTACGCTACAGGAAATGATGTCACAAATGAGCATGAAAACAGGATCTGTGTGTCTCTCCCTGGGTGTTTATTCCTACTCCCTACAGGAAATATGCAGAGGAAGACAGTTTTAAAAATCTCTCACGTGGAAATGGCGTGGCCCCATCACCCCCCGATCATTCTTGTCTTGTCACAGTTTATAATCAGGGACAGTCTCAGAGCAGCAAAGCCTTTGCACAACTTACTTCACAAACTGTTTCTGTCAAAATGTGCGCTTCTCCAGTACAACTAAAATTACAAATTAAAAGCCAATCATCGCAAAAATATTTCAGTCAATTTTAACTCAGTCACAATTTAAGTGCTATTAAGTGATATTATTTAAGTGCTAAGATATAAGTTATCTTAGAAGCCTTTGGATTTCTAGGATTTCACGCACTGATTGTGATTTTTAATTTTTGCACTGCAATGCAGAGTTTTGCTGTCTGTGTTTCTCTACAAGGTGTCACTTTGTTCTTCAAATCTGCAGGAAAAACATACCTTGTTTCGCCCGTCCACCATTTCGGTCCAAGTGTCAATGTTTTCGATTGCATTAACTGCATCTTCTGAGTCCATATCCTGCCAGTCCTGACAGTGTGGCACACGCTCTCGCCTCTTACGCACAGCTGTTCCTCTCTGGTCCCTGGAGTGGCCCCACACCATATAATTTAAAAGCACAGTAACTACTAACTGACAATACTACATTTGAGAAAAAGGGATTGCCGTGAATCTTGTATGTACATTTAGGGAAATATAAAAGAAAAAAAATATGAATTTTATTCATTAAACAATTAGAAAATTTCCTCACCATGCTTAAATCTACATTTGAATAAATCACAGAATCTTCTGTTCCTGCAGTAGGACCCTCACCTAAAAGCATCAGTCACTTTCATTCAGAACAAAAGAATTACTCTGGAAATCCTTGAGTAGGGTAAGTCTTTGTGAAATAATTCTTGGGACTATCTAAGCAGAAACATCTATGTGAATCCTCTTTGATAAGGGTGGCCTCTTTCATGACCGGTAGACATTGTCTGTTTCTGTCAGCATAGGGAAATTGATGACTCCCCCATGAGGAAGAGCTTTTTGATTCCAGCACCTTCCTGTTGTTTGACGGCGGATACACACGGGAGGACGGTCATCGCTCATCCAGGATTTACCACAAAGCTTTGGCTTCAAGTCATGAGCAAACAGAAGTGAGGCCAAAAAGTACGAAAACAAAGCGGGAAGGAGACTGAAAGAAGAACAAGGGGGAAGTATTGCTCAATACCCTAATAAACACGGTGGAATCCAGAAACGGCACGTATGGACACATTTAGAGTACAGTGTCATGGAAGAGGTCAGTGGAATGAGAGAGTGTATTCAGCAGGGCCATCGTCGGTTCCTGAGTAGTGGAAGGGCCTACATGAACACACACTGAGGTGTTTCTGGGGATCTTCAGTAAGTTCAGACTTACTGAAATGATGGGGGTGTCTTGTGCAGACGCCTGCTTTGTGTGTAAGGCAGCTGGAGTGTGATTATGAGAAAAGCCACAGATGCTGATCAGGACAGCCTGAACACAGGTCAGCTGGGGGGACTGTAAGGGGGTGTGCTCTGCTTCCGCCAATATGAAGAAGGTCGGCCAGGTACAGTGCCAGTCAAAAGTTTGGACACACCGACCCATGGAAAGGGTTTTTTGTACTATTCTCTATGTTTTAGGATAATTTTAAAGACGTCAAAACTATAAAATAACATATGCATTATGCACTGACTACCCGACCTCGGATAAGGGGAAGTTAATGGATGGATGGATGGATAAAAAATACTTGGTCTTTCTCCTACTTCTTTGCCCCCCACCCCGACATACACACACACACACTTTGCCCACTATTGGGAGATGTTTTGTGTACTTTCTGTTGTTATGACAACCCACCACCCTTTACATCTTGCATTCCTCCATCCCACACTACCCCACCCCAACTGACACATCTCTGATGCACACAGAAGAGCTGCTGTCACTGTGATCCGGTTTTCTGAAGGCAAGAGAGACCTGCCTCCTGCTGGTGTCTGCAGCTGACAAACGGCCAATACAGACAGAGACTATCTGTATTTAACTTGGTATGAACCAAGTGACCTTAACACTAACATCATGCAGATGAAAGGCAACGATCCAACATTGCTTTAACCCTAGAGAAAATTTAGCCTCAGCCCTTGACAGATCGGTAGGGCCACATCCAAGGCCTTCAAACAAACATTTGACTTGGACGCGCCAATGACTGAGGGATGACTTGGTAATACGTGCAACGTTTCAGCTGGAGGTGTCGTATATTTTTTGTGGGATGACAGGAATTCCGGAGCGACCATGAGTGATTTAGAAAAGAAGTTAGGTGGGGGCAAAATGGCGTGTGACGACGATGGCTTACTGGCTGCGATGGGATCCATTGGGGCCACAGGGACCCCAGGGTCTCCACTGCCAGGTGACGTTGGAGGGAGCAGGGACACTGTATGCTGTGCAGGTGAGCGTTTGCCGGCTACCCCTCTGGTAGGGGTGTGTGGGGGCTACCGCCTCCTTCTCATGGATCCGTGGGGGGACTTCGGGAAAAAGGTCAGGGATTTCAATTGGTTACTTCAGAAATGCCTGTTAGAAATTTATGCTGTGCAAAGCATTGCTATTTCCAATGACTTTAATTAACGAGGGGTTGTCCTTCAAAACATATAGCTGTGGTGACCAGATAATCCATGTCAGGAAGGACACTGAGCTAGGACAGGATTTGTAAGCTACCATTTCGATTAAGAGGACCTGAATTTAACTTTAGAGCTGAGGTCTTGCTGTTTACTGATTGGTCAGTAAATCATGCCTGTGTCACTAATGTTAATGTGAGTCAGCTGGATGATTCTTCCAAGCAAGGAAACAAAGGAGTAAAAGCACAAGAAGTATTGAACTATTTACCAACTACAGGCGCCTTTTAATTTTAAAGTAGTTTGTAAAACATGAAGTAGCTTATAGTGTCCCCCGGATATGGATCAGGGGGTCACCCTACATATTACCTTTACTTATAATGTAGACAGTCAAGTACCAATAGTTACCATTGACTAACAAGCTGAAGCTGATTCTTCTCTCCAGTAGAGCGGCGCTATTTTTAAGGACAAGAGTGTAGTTCCCCGCATCCTGCTGACACACCTCTCTGATCTCCAGGCTGTGTTGCTGATATTTCATCCTGTTGAATTCTGGTTGCTTGTTTATTAATTTTCCATCTTTGTACCTGGGAAATAAATCCTTGGTGATACATCCTGTTCACCGCGTATTGCTAGCTGCAAGCTTCCATTGGCCCTGGTTATGCCGCCTTACCACTGTGTTTCAGGTGATGGATAGGCTGACACTCGGGCCGTGAGCTTGAATATCTTTTGGCCAGCAGTAGCTTCCACAACCGGGCCAGTTTCGTAATCCACACTGATGAATGGCTTCTCTGAAAGACAATGAACATTTGAATGTCAAATCGGTGAGTGGCATGACGGTGCATCGTCTTCATACCTTCAGTCTGGGGGACAGAGGTGGGTAGTTCGGGTCCAAAGAGTAAAAGTCCAGACCAAGATTTTGTTTCAACCAACCGATCAAGTTCCACAAAATCCTGCTCTGGATTTTTACTCTCTGGATCTGAACTATCCATCTCTTCTGGGGAGTCACAACCCTGCCCTCCCCTCATGCTTAAGCAGAAATTCCCCCAACTATCCAAAAACATGCAATTAAGCAAAATGGCTTCTCTGAATTGCTGCAGTGTGTGTGTGTGTGTGTTCTGTGATGGACTGGTATCCTCAGCTTTGTGTCCTGTGCTTAATGGGATGGACTACGGGCAGACGGTGAACTAGTACTTGATAAGCATATGCAAGATGGGTGAATGGTTTTAGTATATAATGATTACCATTAATATAGTTTTTAATGTATAATAATGTAGGTTTGAATATATGAAAATGAATATCTAAAGTTACCATTCAAGGTAAAAACAAACAGCAGCTGGAAAATCATTGTCAGTCACGGAAATCAGTTTGTACACGCCTACACTTTAACGTAATTCTAAAAAAAGAAATATATATTAAATTTTTTTGGGAAAATAAGGATTAGAAACTGCAAAGATATTAAGACTTATAATCAGGAGGTTAAAACTGGTAGAATGAGACAAAGGTTAATAATAATAATAATAATAATAAAACTGAAAATAAATACGGTAAATGATAGCTGCAGTTTTACCGTGCACAATGACCTTCACAGAATGCTCCATTGTGGTTTCCATGCTCGTCGCGCTGCACACATACAGACCCGTGTCGCTCATGTTGACGCTGCGAATGCTGAAGATGCTGGAAACTTCTGTGACGTGTGACAAAGCCGTGCGCTCTGACTGCAGGCTCACAGTGCGGTTTAGCTATCGGTCAAAAAAAAACATCAACCAATTATGTAGAAGAACACGAGTACGGCGACAGTTTTGAAGCAAAACCTTGGGGATCCGTGTTCCAACCACCTGCTCAGACTGCAGCAGAGTGCAGGGATTGTAGATGAAGACGGATACCCATGCAGGCATAGTCAGCTGCTTAATTACTCAGCTGACATGTTTTATCGAAAGGTAAATTGCAACAGCTACGACCGAGTCACTGTCAGTCAAGGGCAACTGCGGTGATTTATCACTTCACAGCAGGGATGCATAAATGTCTGCAGATCATAACGATCTACAAAGAGTTTACAGAGTGACAGCTTGAATTTATTGTGAAAAAGAAAAAAAAACATTCAAACATGGCATGTAAATATACGTTGTTCACGGTATAAATCAGCAGGTGCACGATACATACCAGCTTGCCTGGGTAAACCCACTGAATATTCACTCCTGTGTTGAACTCCACCTGGCCTGTGCAGTTCAGGATAAGGGCATCAGCTACTATCAGCTCCACAGTTTCTTCAGGAAATAGCTTGAAATTGTACAACTTGCTTCCTACAGAGCACAACGGTGAGCACAAACAATCAGGATATCTTCATTGAAAGGCATGATACAGTATCTTCATTGAAAGGCATGATATCTTCATTGAAAAGCATGATATCTTCATTGAAAAGCATGCTTTTTGCAGCAGAGCTGGTTAAGCAAAACACCTATGCACAAACATCATAGTAAAATCATGTATATTTGAAGGCTTCTTTGGAGGATGAAAGAATTAATCTTTCTCTACACAACAAAGCAGTGAGAGTTTGACATACCATCGACGTGTTAGTCACTGACGTACCCTCACTGACACAACCCAAATATGTACAAAACATTAGAGATTAGAGGGATCTAATCATCCCTGCATTTTAAAATGAATATTGATGGTTTTAACATTTGATAATGACATATAATGTAGTAAATGTTAATCTTCAGTTGGTACTGAAAATGTTTATGGGGAAAATTTACACAGCAGTTTGTAGTGATGTTTATTTGTTTATCAGCTTGATTCCCATTCTAAATGCTGTGAGCAGGGGCGCCGCTAAGGGGGGGAAAGTTGGGACAATTCTAAGGGCCCACGCCCTTTAGGGGCCCCCAGAGATCTGTATGTTTTGAGCGGAATGGGTGTGGTAGGGGGGCCCAACCTCATATTTGGTCATAGGGCCCAAAATTGCTAGCGGCGCCCCTGGCTGTGAGTGAAGCATGATCATTTTTCACAATAGTGTTTTTTTTTTAAAAATAGTTTTTTTTTGGCCTTAGGATACAATGAAAACTGGTGGCAGTTACATTGTGAACTGTGATCACCCTGTGAGGGAGATGACCTCGTTTGAGATGGTCTCACCGTTGTGACCCAGACACTAATTTCACTACCCTTAACTTTTTCAGAGAAAATAGTTCACTCTTAAAGATGTAGCTAAATGTCTGTACTGTATATAGACATTTATACAATAAATACAATAAATGAAGCAATATCACTGAACATAAAACCGCTAAAAATGACGATATGTGATACATATTTACATGCACCCATGTGAAATCCCTCAGGACAGACAAATAATAATTTGTTACCACTAATATATGGTACACATTGATGTACACATTTGAATCCGTCGGCTTATAATCACCCAGATAGCTATTAAGACGCCTGGGCATCAGTCGCTTACCATAGAAGTGAAGCAGGTACAGAGGGGACTTATGCTCTACGTTGGAAGAGTTGGCGCGACAGAAGAAGCCGAAGATGTGCGGCCTGCTCAGAAAGGTACCGCTGGGGACCGACCAGCCTTTCTTATTGTCCCAGGTTATGCCGTCATCATCCAGAGGTGCAAGGGAATTTCCTGCCTGCGAAGACGTCAACATAATGACACGGTCTCTGATGGCCCTGAAGCACCTGTATACAGTGTATCAACGGGGTTTCCAACTTTGGTCAGCTGGCTGGCGTGAGATTTTCAGTTTGAGACAAATCTGCACAGGCGTTTAAAAGTTTTATTTCCTGGTGACTACCCCGAAGCTCTGGATGTAGCTGATTTTGGGTTTATAATGGAATGATATAGACTTGCCGTAAGGTTTCTCGCGTAAACGTGAGAGTATGAAAGCGTGGGCGTCACGGCGGATGTGTGAGTTGTCAGCCCTGTGTCAGGTCAAACAGTTGTGTAGCCTATAACTGTGGTGACATTACATATTTCGGGTAGCCCCCAAAAATGTGCAAATTCTTAAATTAAAGGTGGCAATGCATGTTATACTATTAAAGTAGCAAGTGAAATCTGTAGCAGACCTTAAACTCGCAGTAGGGCTGCTTCCTGGTTGGGGTGCCACCCCAGAGGAGCCAATTAACCTAACTGTGTGTCTCAGGAACCCCAACCATGGAGATGTGAAGTACAACCACAATCCAAGAGCCACCACACCACCAAGACCATGAGACTCAAACGTACAGAATTAAAAGCGCCACCCAACCACCAACTTCACAAAAAAATATAGTTGCACATTGCTAAAATATACAATGCAGGTACAAATACAAAGAACACAATCCACTCACCTGATGGAGGGTAACGTTTATATCAGGCACAGACACTGTGCAAGGGACCAGTATGGTTGGCGATGATCTAGCGACAAAGATTGTTTCAAATTCATAGTTCTTTCTTTTGACGAATGGCTCTTGAATATCTGAAAGAAAACAACTACTTACCCACAAATCTTAGTCTGCATTGGTCACCAAGATACTTATCTCTTTGAAAATTGTATTAATTGCAATGACATCCTTTTATGAAAAACTTTTGGAAAGTTGCCATGATAATCTGGCTTTATTGGACCATTAATTTTGTTTTTAGATATAAGCACTGGCTGAAAGCCCGCTGCTTCTTGTCCATGTGTACACGCCTGAGGTAATGAGAGTTAAATTCAATGTAAGAAGTCATCCCCAATTTCCGAACCACCTTCAAACTTGGATAAAAAAAACCTACAAACTTAGAGTGGAGCCCTAACTAAAAGGTTGGGCCTATTCCAAGCTGACTCGTAATGTTCTCACAACATTGCTGAAATGTTGCGAAAACACTTCGAAGGAGCTGGTGTCCAAGGCTACCTACTCCTCGTGGAGATTTTTCAAAGCAGTCACTTCAAGCTGTTTGAAAGAAAACAGAAAGTCCTGAATATCAGCTTAGATTTCTGCCCTGTGTTGATCAGAGCACAGAAATGGTCACTGCGGAAAATCAAGCCCTTTGAGTCATAATAAATCATAGAATTTAGGGGGGGGTGTTCTTTTTTCAGGAAGTCGGGGATACCGAAAACTCAAGGCTTTGCACTCGGCCATAATGGAGAAGGAAGGCGGACGGCTTTAAAACAGCGACCTGCGGAGGCCCAGTCTGATAAATGAGGCCACATGCTGCTAGCTGCTATTCCCATCCTGATGCAGACACTTTCATCCCCTTTACTACAGTGATTTTAGCTGGTCCTGATCAGCCAACCCGGTAGGATCTATAGAAACTATTCTGGCACCTTGTCAGGGGAAATTAGGCAGGATTTTGGCAGACTGCTTCAGTCTTCGCATGTTGATTTTACCACCTGTGCCCTGACACACTCACAGAAACCACGAGCACTGTGTCAACGTTGGCACACCAGGCGAAATTTGCTTCTGGTTAAAAAACATGGATGCTGTATGACGGGAACAAACTACGGAGTGGAACACATCTGCATCCCCAACTCACAGGGTTGTATTCAGTCAGTGCAAACAAATAATGAAATAATAAAGTGTAGCTAATATCACCCTCTACAATTGTTATAAGTGATCACAAATGTCATGTGATGCCTAATGATAATATTCAAGGTGAAAAATTCCTGGACTGTTTATACTTTGTAAAAATGCCAAATCATTAATCCACCTATTGTCCTGGCTATTTCAGCCAACTGTCATAATAGACCCTGTCATGCCGTGTATTGGTTTACATTGTCAGGACCTGAATGGGACTAAAGCGTTTTGACAGGAAACTAAATATGTGTTCAACCTCTTCTTCTTGTAAAAATTTTACAAGGCAATGCGTTTCGGTGAACATTTTCTGTTCCCACTTTTGAACTGAAATGATCTCCATTTATCTATTAGGAAAGAATCGGTTTTCTATACAAAAGCCTCCCTTGTTCTTTAAAATACAGCCAGGATTTTCCTAGCATAAAGGTATTTTTTGGAAGACTTTTAAGTGTCAGTGATGTTACTGTATAAATGTCAAGAAAAATATAAATATATGACGGTGAAATTCAATATTTTCAAGGTGTGTTTGGTTGGAGACCCATTGACATAGAAAACAGCTGTAGGTGCTTCTGGCTAAGAGGCTAATAACCCGGTGACCAGCTTGGTTCAGTTAATTTTCTTAAGGTAGCTCAAATTGCAACTTCGTAGATGAAGTTTTCTTCTTGTCTTTTGTGAGATGCGATACTTCGATTGGGCCACGCAAAGCTAGTGTCCGTCACACCCTTAATTCCTGTGCGGCTCCAGCCCTCATGTTCTGAAGGACTGCCCGGCTGAAATGAGCCATTCCTTCAGCATGGGTTGTCTCTTCTTGCATTTTACCTTTTCTCATAACAAGAAGTGTCCTGTCTGCCAAGCAAATAAAAGCATCTGGCAAGTAAACAAACACAAATGTAAAAAATCCAGCCAGCGAGAAGCTTGACACAAACGACCGGTTTGACTGGGCGATGGACGAAGCCAGGTCTGGACCAAACGGGACACCCGGCCGACATTTGTGTGGATCCGTTGTGTGGATCTGCAGCATCACGCAGGTGCTTTGTTAATAATTGTTAACAAGTTCTCATTTGCTATAATTGCTCTGTTCTTGTCCCACCATACAGGCTAACGTTTGTGAAACGTACTGAAAACGGCTGGCTGTTTATTTTTCTTACCTCATCCTATCCAATTAATTCTGTTTTCATTGGCTCCCTATAAATTTCCATTTAGTAGATTCACATGATGAAGGCAGTGGGACCAGGGCTATTCTGATACACAGTTCAATTTTTGGATTCAAACTATTATGGCAAGTATATCTAGTGGTCAGTATTTTTGGAATATTTAATTGTATGAATGGCTTTATACCTGATTGGGTTTGAAAGCTCCTTAATATTTATTTATTAATCTTTGCAAAACTTGACAGAAGGAGCCTCAGAAAATGTGGCGTTTTTATTTTTAAATTGTGATTTACATTGAAACCATTCCGCTAATTATGTCGTCTATTATATTTTTACTTTGCTTTTCTGTTCCTAAACAAATTTGAGCATGCCATGCCATTAAATCTTAATGAATCAATTCTTTTCCACTTTATCCCACTTTAATTTTATATATTTATATGTGTTTGCATTTATTTATTTTGGGTATTTTCTTTAAAGTATTGAGTAGGTTGCGTATTACCTTAGTTTGTGCCTTAGTCATGGCTGCATGTTATAAACAACAAAACAACAGTTCAGCACAAATTCCCTTCCAAGCCATTGCATAGACATACTCTAAAACATACTTGTCACTCCCGAGTTCTTCCATTATTTGCCAGTGCATTTCCAGTTTGAAATATAACGTTTAAACGAGAATTTTTGAAAAAGCTGGAATCATTTAAGTATCTTATTTAAGGAAGAACTTCTGTAATTGTTAAAGCATATCTGACTCACTGACTTATTTTCTGTAGCTTAAATTTTTATGGAGCACCGCGCTGCAAATTCCACGCCCAGGAGGGACATTTCACGAAGCTGACAACCAAAGCTGCTACATGATTCCTGCTGAGGACGTTTATTGACATTAGACTGGCCACAGTTCTGCCCCTCGATCGCGAGGACAGAGCAGTTTAAATGCTCCGCAGTGGCTATAGCTTAATATGCTGTAAATCCGGTTCACAAAATACACACGTGAGGATCCAAATTGTAAAAAAGGAATTTCAATTCAGTCGAGGCCTCTGGGCTAAATAAGACCTCAGAAATACATGCATTTAGCCCAGTTATTTATTTAGTCCAATATCTTCACCACAATGTGAAGCTCTGTCTGCTTTTAGGGCCGATCATCCTGCAAAACCTTTAAGTGTCAAACCACTAGTATTCACACGGGGTGTAAAAGCCAATACAGAAGATCCCAGATCCATTTCAAAACATACCATCTGAATTAATGCTGATCCCAATGGGCCACCAACGATAATCTGTACCAGTGTTCAAGAATGAAGACTAATTCCCTGTCTTTTCCCTGGTGTTCAGATAGAGGCCAATGCTCAAGATGTGGTTCTAAAGGTCTTCTGGGGTGCAATCAATTGATTTACAAAATGCAGCAAAGCTGCCTTATGCTGAAAAATGACATTTTGACACGTCGGTTGGCATCAGGCTACCTCAGCCCTACTTGACCAGGGACCGAGTCCAAGTCTTGTCGAGCACGTGGAGTTTGCATATTCTCCCTGCGTCATGTGGGCTTCCTCCCACGGCCCAAAAACATGCAAGGAGGCTAATTAAGAAGCGAGCCAATCCATCACAGAGCATGCTCATGCACAACAGCCAATTTAGCGTCTCCATCTTCGCTAATCACCTGTTTTTGGATTGCGGGAAAGAGCGTCCAGCTCTCCAAACATTTCTCTTTAGTTTATTTTGCCAGTATGCACTTCTTTCCAAAACTCACAATTTAATGGTAATTTCACACTCTAACTGCAAAGCTTTGGAAGTCACATAAAAACATTTAGGCTACGTTCACACTACACAGTTCAAGTGACTCAAATCCACATTTTTCCCTGAATGTGACTCAGATCAGGTTTTTTTTCAGGGCTGTGTGAACACATAAATCTGATCTTTTCAAATCATATTTGAATCACTTTCGTCTGTGGTCCCGGATCGGATATGTATCCGATTCATGGCCAATGCGACATGAATGTGAATGGTCAGATTGAAATTTATGTGGTTTTTTTTTTGTTGTTGGTGATGTAGATGACTCATGCAAAAATGTATCGATAAACAATTTGGAGAACAGATGCATTCACATTACAGTTAGATACCGGTCACTTGTAATCATGAATGTGAACTGTCAAGATCTGAGCGAAACCTCGGAATTGGACAATGAGGCTTGCAATGTGGATGCAGCCTTAGTGACCAAAGGTAAGACTCACCTCTAACAAAGACATAAATACTGACGGCAGTCGTTCCTTCGACGACAGCCTTAATGTCCCGGTAGAAGCACTGGTAGTAGCCAGTGTCCCTGCTCTGGGCAGAAGTCAGGACCAAAGTCTTGCAGTACGGTTTCCCAGATTCCCCTTGGCACTCCCTGATCCAGATGGCTCTGTGGTCTGGAACCAGCGAGGGCTTCAGCTGGTCCTGTCGATCTTGGACTTCCTGCTTGCTGAGGCTCTTCTCAGGCCAGGCCCAATCCAGAGTGCGCTGTCCCCTGGGCAAAGAGAGGTCACACAGAAGTCACACTTTTCTTTAAAACAGGGTGATTAATGCAGGCAGTATGGGTTGAATAATAAATGATACTTTTTTTCATCGCATCATTTTCCCTCGTCGTGGGGAACTTAAGCCTAAGAAAACATTAAACATTCCCTTTGTTCTTCGGGTTTCTGCTTGAAACGAATTTTGACAACTTCTATTAGGATTTTAACTTGAAAAGTCAATGCGTTCATTGCCGGAATATCTTCTGGTGGACCATCGATAAAAAACAAGAGAGTGGTTTCTTTATGTGTACATTACAATGGGCCCAGAAAATCAGTTTTCTGTATATTTTGCCTATTTAAATCAACATTTATTGACAAAAAACAAACATATAGTATTTCATTTCTGAACTCATGTTTTTTAATGCGATAAACATATGTGAAACGTCTTTAGATGCACAAAAACGAATATTTCCTTACATAAAATTTATAACATGCCATCATACTGTACATATGCGTTTGCATATATTATTTTCTACATATATGTTTGCATATCATCATTTTTTAATGTGAATGATTATTAAAACAAAATTATATGTGAGGCAGGATAACATCAATGTACCCATTTCATTTCACTTCAATATCAGTCACATTTTACTTTCTTTTCATGGAGTGCTTTCTTGACAGAAACAAATAAAAATGTATTTTTACATGCACTTTTGATAAATATAATTCAACAGTAAAAAAAAAAAAAAAAAAAAAAACACGTCACGTCATACCTGCATGTGATAGTTAATGTGTCATTGGCATCGATCAAAATGTCGTCCTTCTGGCTGTCAAGGGTGGGTGGTGTCATAGAATATCCAGTCACCAGACCTGCAGAGAGGACAGGTGGTTATGCTTTTTATATAAACGTGGCGTAAACACCCTTTGAAAAGACCCATACCAGCACATCCAGCTGTCACATGGTTTACAGTGGCAAAGTGACCCATGAAGAAACACCTCGACATATCCTCCTACTCGGGTTTCCAGTGAAGTGGCTGTGCTGGTGCTCGTGTGAAATAACGGTTCCTCCATTTTTGCTTTTCTTTTAATGCCCGTAAAGCCATTAAGTTCTCGTGTGAAGCCTCATTCGTTACTGTCACATTAAAAGGCATTGGCTAAGGCGTCATTAGCCACGCGCGAAACCCCTCAGGGCATTATTAGTTTGCGTCACGTTGTTCATAGAAAGTTTATAAATATATCATTATGACATGGCAGCTGGAGAGCATTAGAGTGGGAACTCTATTAACAAGAGCATGGCAGAAATCCTAACACAATAAATAAGAAAAAAATGACCACTGTACATTTATTTAATAAAAAAATGAGATTGAAATAACATTGTGAGAAGAGACAAGGTGGTAAGTCTATAGCCCTCAGTACAGCATAGCTAACACACTACTTTTTAATATCAGAACCAAATTATGTATCACAGTTTAGAGGGACATTGTTGGGTGCAATTAGACTGGAACCAAAGGATAGGCTGCTGCTTCACTGACCATGCTTCTTCACCAATCATGCTTCTTCATTGACCATGCTGCTTCCCCGACCAAGCTTCTTCACTGACCATGCTGTTTCCCCGACCAAGCTTCTTCATTGACCATGCTGCTTCACTGACCATGCTGTTTCCCCGACCAAGCTTCTTCATTGACCATGCTTCTTCATTGACCATACTGCTTCCCCGACCAAGCTTCTTCACTGACCATGCTGTTTCCCTGACCAAGCTTCTTCATTGACCATGCTGCTTCACTGACCATGCTGTTTCCC
>JAABNX020000002.1:8938790-8957975 GCA_015163995.2 Mormyrus lacerda | reverse complement strand
CATTAGAGAGTATAATTCTACTTACCATTAATGGGATACATTTATTATTATTTAATTTATTTTTAATTTATTTTTATGTTTTTTTACGTGGTCAGCATCGCGGGCCGCATTTGCATTTGGGCCGCAGGTTGAGAACCGCTGCTCTAGTGTGTAAAAAAGCGATACAAAGAGAATTCCTGCTATGTAAATGTATGAAGCATAACGGGAGTGTCCAGTGAGCAGGCTGATGTGACATTGGTAATAGGTTAGCCTACAGTAAGCTGAAGTGAACGTTTATTTTTGCCTCAGTCCCCCAGCTTTGAGTGAGCCCTTAAACCACTTGTGATTGAAACCATTTTAGAGGGTAATGCTACCTGGCACTTCGGTGTATGTGAATCTCATTTAAAACCAATCCATTAAACATGGAAAAAGCAGCAAAACCCCACAGGAGTGACTTTGTACATGAGATTTAGAGGAGAAAAATGTGAAAAATGTAAAAATGTGATGCAGAATAAGAGAACGGCAGCAGAAAACTGATGGAACTGCTCTCATATTTCATAGCCTTTCTGTGAATTTGATATGGAGATATTCTGCACAAGATGGACAGGCTGTTTGTTGGAGGCCACCTGGTTATTTGTTGGTATAATAGTCAAGATGAAAAAAAAGAAAATTTGAATGTCGATAAAACGTCGATTAGTCAATGACGACCAGGCAGCTGTTAAAACATTATGTCTGACACAGACCTTCAGAGATGAAAGCCAAGCTTATATTTAACCTTCTGCAGACTGAGTGTAGTCTGTTGTCTCATAGCAACAAGAGCGCAAGAGTGAAAGGGATTACATTACCCACGTCATTAGAGTTCATTTTTAATTATTTACTGATGGTATCCGTTAGTAGGCCAAGATGGTGACTGACTCCAACTGGAAAGGTTCAATTTCAGAGCAGTTCATATACCACACAGTTTCATTAATACATTTCAGGGGGGTTGACTTAAATCCTGGGAATGCACTTTGGCCAAAAAGACAGCCGTTTGTGCGAACTGTAAACTACAGTGCTTCCTGACCAAAGAACTTAACTGTTCCGGCTCCACTGTACACCAGCTCCTGTGTTGCCTCTGGTTAGCTGAACACACAGATTTTCTTCCTCTTCAGCTGAAACTAAGCAAACTGTCCATTTCTGAGGCACAGATTTCATCTTACAAGCGCATCCTGCTTCCTGCACCAGCACCCTCCTGCAAAATGTCTCCTCAAATACAATTGCTGCTATTAGTAATAACTAACATTACATAATATTAGGCCACTTGCGAATCACCGCTTATCTCAGATAGGCTTTCCCTAAGTGCATATAATCTTGTCTGAGATTAGAATGTTCTTTATACTTTTCTTTCCTACTGTGTTTTGTCTCCATTGTAGTAAAGATACTTATTTCATAACAAAACAAATAGTGTAGTATGTTTGTAATACCTCCTACAGCAACTAAACATCTATACTCTCAGCCTCTGCGTTATGGCTTTATTTTGTAAACAGACCCAATATTATGGAAGAAACTGCATTAGGGACGAGGGCCAGGTCTGCAGTGTGAACGTCGTACAATGAAGGACCCATTACATGGTTCATAATGTGTCATTTACCTTCATATCTATTTCTTCTTGATGTTTCCTGTGTATTGCTAGAAGCACAGTGTCTTCCCAGGTCCACGAAACAGGCAAAAAGTATCTTTTAATCTCATTACTAGCCACTCTGTAAGTTTTACAATGAGGTTTTGTAAGCATCCAGTGCTAACGCTAGTCCGCACTGAAATTGCTGACCACACATAAATCATATTTATTTATTTATGTTCTCATACATCAGCATCCACTTTAAATCCCTCCCAGGGGGAATTTCTGCACTGATGAAGATTTATGTTATGATTTTTTTTTTTTTCCGCCCCCACCAATTTATTTATTTTATTTCTTGAAAGACTGTGTCAGCCTTCAAGTGGCCCATGTACAGCCCTCATCTGGAGAGCTTTTCCAACCTTCTGGTAAGAAAAACACCGCACTGAAGAAGAAGACAGTGTGCAAATCTCAGGGGTGGGGGTGGGGGGGGGGCAGCTCAGGCAGGCGTCCAAGAATGTGTTGTCAAGCTGGGTCAGGGGGTAAGGGAATACACTGAGATCAGCCTGCTAAGGTGTAGCTTTTGCTCAGCTTCATGTGACGGCTTGTATGCACAAGCACCCCACCCCGGATCCGGCACCGTGCTCCTAGCGGAGCTGAACGCGTGACCCTGGCGTGGTGGAATGATGTCTTCCCACTATCACTCACCGGATTGAGTTTTTTTTTTTCCTTAGAGCTGAAGAAAGATTCTCTGTGATGGAGTGGGCTTCGAGGAGGCTCGGGTAAATGGGATAATTCCCAGGCATGTTGGCAGGATAAACTATCAATGAGACCTTCATCATGTATTGCATTATTATGTCATTTTAGGATTAATTAAGCATCTCATATGTACTTGTATTATCTTGATTGTACTTGAATTTTCATATGACAAGTCAACCCTACTTAAAAATACTAACATTAATACTAACCAGAAGAAACCCAGACCAGAAACTACATTTTAACTCGTTCTCCCTAGATCAACCATATTCTTCATCCGTACGTGATTATACACACATACCGAAGTGTATTTGTATATCATGTTACAAACAATGGCTAATTTCTAATGTTTGTTGACAGAATTCTGGAATGCACTGATCATAGTTGGCTTTGTCCCATATATCTCTATATTCCTAAATACTGTCTGACCCTTCAGCACCCTCTACACTTACTGATATTTCTAATACTGAACTACAGTGAGCTGCAGTGCCATTAAACTGCACTACAGTTCATGACAGTTAATCAAAAATCCAAAATACACTTTGCTGATATATAGTCATCTGATGGTTCAAGAAATGTACAAGACTTCTGTTTGGAAGTGAATTGAAGGCAATCTCTATAATTACATAACTAATTTGACATACTATGTTTGTTAATGTATAAGCTTTGTTACATTATATTTAAAAAGACAGATTAAATTAAGTAACTGTCAAAAAATTAGGATATCTGTTTAGTTAATTTGGTCAAAGGTAAAATGCCTTGTAATTGTCTCCATGTGTAGACCAAATAACTCTGACCTACAGCTAATAGTCTGAGCACTGCCTGTATTTACCCAATAAATGATGGCTTCCGTACGTCTCATATAATCTGCAGGGCCTTTTCTCTGCCTGCAGGCCCCCACTGTGCTGAGACACGGTAGTGTTATGGTGCGTATCATTTTTAAATTTGCCTTTAATTTTCATAGCATTTTCAAATTTCATTTGAAATCTAGTTTCGTTTTAGGTCGTTTTCAGTCAGGTTTTATTAGCATTTATTTTTAAAGATATATTCCTTTTTAGGTTTTATACATTTTATTTCTAGGGACACAATGAAAGTCATGCACCTATTTTATGTGTCTTTGTTTTAGAGAATCCTCCATGAATGCACAGCACTCATTATGTCGCCTGTTAATGGCCACAAAACAGGCATGTTCCACATATTTATAAAAGTCATCTGAAGGACATGTACTGCAGCACATTTCCTCAAATGATTTCTGTCTAGGAGGAAAGAAAAACAAATTTCATTGCTTTAGCTATATAGTATTAAAAGAACCATAATGGAAAGCATGTTGACATTTGTTTTTATTTTGTTTTATTTGGTTTTGGCATCAATATTTATAGTTTGTGTTTAGTTTAAGTGTTATTTTATTTTATTTTATTATTTTCCCTTTACGAAGATATTTTGTTGTAGTTTTAGTTTTTCCTCGAGGGCCCTTTTTTGATCAATAAACGCACGATTTAATGTCTGAATCACAAAAATGACAACTTGTCTGAGCCATAGAAAGACAGACACTGAATGGCATACAGCCCCCAGAGCAGTTATTTGCTCTGTCCCCCCCGTTCCTCATTTTTCCTCCTTATATCTTGCTTTGGCCCGTCACTCACTCTGTGACACCCTCAGACATTCTGCTAAACTCTGGAAGAGCAGAGATTATTACTACATGACATCACACTGCTGTGTGATCTCAGTTCCTCCCTTTATTACAATCTTTCTTCTGTTTTCCTCGCCATGGGACAAAAAATAACGCTGAATCACAGATGAGCTCAATGACGGGCACTGAGCAAGTAACATGTTATAATATAAGTTGTTCAATATGGATTTTTGAAGATGGATGGAGTCATTGTTCAATCATGACAAAAGTGCTCGATCACAGTTCTGCTGAATTCAAGTTGTAAAATCCAGTCCCATTTGAAACTAGCTTTATGTTTATAAAAAAAAAAAAAAATAGATTTTGGAAAGAGTCTCCAGAAAACTAAAGTAAAACTAAGTGCCTTTAAAGTTTAAAGTTAAGGACACTGCTTAGGACATTGCTAATTAATTCTTTGTTAATTTTTTTCCAATATAAAGCAGGGTGGAAATCAAAATTTGGTCTTTATCATCTACTTAATTCGGAGAACTGTTTTGCTTGTCTAGAAGAAGCTAACACTGATTTCTGGCGATAGTAAACTGACCATTATTTTTCCAGTTTCGCCATCACCGTGCACTTTGAATCACAGGGTTAAATGTTACTTTAATAATATGAAACACTGTCAATTAGTCTTCCCAGACCAGGGCACCCGATATGTGGGATCTATTTCCTAAACAGGAAACGAGGCAATTGTTTAAAATCTCGGTTTGTAAACTTGTCTTAGGAGTCAGATGCTGAATGCAAGCCAGCGACATCCATTTTGCATGGTTTCTTTTCCAAATTCTACAGTATGCTTGAAAACAGGGCAGACACAGACACAAAAACATCAAAATTTTCTCAGCATTTTTTTCAGCTTTTAAAATTGACCATATTCTGATATATAGATTAGGTTCTCAATTAAAAAGATAAAAATGAAAAAGCAATTTCTTGTTCCCGGTCAGTACATGTCCCTCCCCCTTTTGTACATTCTCTCTAATACTTATCAAATACTATGGTATATTCTCAACATGCCTGAATCCAGGCTTCTGTAAGTCTGTAAGTGGAATAAACCAGGTGACATCTGGCAGAGCAGCAGGCCATAGGCTGGGTGATAGAAATTCCAAAATTCTGATTTTATATCATATATAAGCAGTAGTTCACCTCTGCCGATGCACAGTGTTCTTGTATTGCTGTAAAAAATGTGATGCGAGTCTTTCAATAACCAACAATAAAGCTGCACTTTCATGACACATGAACTTGACCAGAGATTGAAGGTTCAGGTCCAGAAAGTAAAAATCCAGACCAATATTTTGTTTCAACCAACCGGCTGAGTACAAAGAGTCACAGTCACAAAGTACTTAACAAAATCTGGATTTTTACTTTCCGGACCTGAACTTTCCTCCACTGACACATTTTCTGTTCATTCCATTATTTATGATGTGGAGGCACTTAAAGCACAAAATGTATCATATCATTTACATATTTATATGAGTTGAATTCCCTTTAAGCCTGGTAATCACGGGCTGTGCTGAGGGCATCCAGAGTGTACTGTATGTGATAAATTAATGGGAAGTCCAGCTGTTCGGAGCTGCATGGACAGTGTCACAAATGCGAGCTTAAAAACAATTACAGCCATATATCCTATAGCCTGGCAAGTCCCTGCTCTCCATGTGAGCAGAACAAACTCACTGCAAAAACCACGCATGGTTTTAAATGGATTTCATGCCACGGAGGTTCTGGACGAGTCTCCATTGCGTGAGGTCATTTATTGGCAGTGCTATACATGCCTTGAATTTTGCAGTTCTCTTCTCAGCCCCCTATATCTCCTCTTGCACATCACCAGTGCAATAAATTCCTGAAAGCCCACAATTAGGTGGAAACCCGGACCTTTTTATTCAACACAGAAGACGACATCACGCAGCTCCACCTATTGATAATTAAAAACTTGGAGGATGACCCTATTAATATTCATTATTGTCTTCCAAACAATCCTCACGCCAAGAACAAACCTCTCCCCAGGCTCTTCCCCGCACTGAGCGCTGTGCCATGTTTGTTTACCAACATGTTTCTCTGGAGGAATAGTCAGAGATCAAATTGCTGACTGTAGCTAAATCCGTGTACAGATGCAGACATCAGGAATACGGTCTCTGCTGTGCCGGGGTGTTAATACCAGTGCCCCGTGCTTCTCCTTGTTTTTTGCGCATTGCTACCTCCGGTACGTTACAAAAATTAAGGGCTCCCCCCCCCCCCCCAAGAGAGCCATTTTACTCTACGAAATAGAAGAGTGTCACATGTATTTGGGGGAAATAAAAATTAGCATTTGTTCAGCATGATATAAAGTTAAACAGCTGCAAGTTCATTATCTGGCAATATTCTGTCAAGTAACTCGATTTTCTGTTGGATATCTGCAATATAACTGCTAGCCAGCTCCAAATAGCCAGTCTTTGGGGTCTTTTTCCGCCAATGAAAGCCTCTCTGAAGTCTGCATCCCCTGACATGGGAGACTGGTAAGATTCACAGACACATCATTATTTTAACCAGACTGTTTGAACGGAGATCGCTTGGGTTAAACATGACTCCTGGGCCACACATCATTTAATTTTTCTCTTATATCCGTAATCCTGCTTTCATTGGGATTATGGCGTTATGCTGAGTGAGTATATTAGTCCCTACTTGGGATTAACATATTATGTTTCTACTGTTAGCACAGAGAAACGTAGAGCTTCACCCTCCCCGGCACCACAGCTCATAAAAGTGTGAAAAGTAAAAAACCAGAGCAGTTATAACACAGAATTGCTGTACTGCCCCATAGTGTTTTCTGATGGGAGTCTACCCCATGAACCACGGGGTTTTGGAAGACAAAATCCAGGAAGCATTGCTCAGGTAGGGCTTGTATCACTCTTCGCATGATTTGTGGGGGACAACATCAAAGGCCTTCTCGAAATCTAGTAGTAGATCACATCGTAGGCCTTTTTGTGATCAATTTCTCTTGCAGCTTCCTCAAAGAACTAAAGTCGATTATTTCAGCAGGATCTACCTCTCCAAAATCCATGTTGGGTATTCCTCAGAATGTCATTTATGTGTTAGTCAACGTGAAACAGAAAAACGAGGGTCATTTCCTAATGTTCCACAACAGCGAATTTCATTACCTAAATGCCTGCGGCAATGGGCTCTGCCACGCCACGGAAAAGGCGTCTTGTGACCAAGAACCCTCCTGAGAAACTGAGCAGCATGCAGCTTCGATCTGTCCGAGTCAGAGTGCTCCATGATGGACTACACTGCATGTTCTCACATGCTGGCCTCCTACTGGCATCAAACCCCTGAAACTGAAGGCCTAACTCCCCACCTGCTGATAATAATGTAGGCCTGCTGTGGAAACTCTACAAGCACTGTCTTATAATGTCAGCTATTTACCCGAAGCGTGTAGTTAAATGTTCTTTTAAATCACTGGAAATGGTTCTTGCTGCTTTCGACTGCAAAACAAATGTCTGCTGACAATTCCGTTCACCAGGATATTTAGCTTCTGCTGCAGTTTGCCCGTTTTCCTGTTAACGTTTATCTTTTCTGCATTTCATCCTGAAAGAAAAATGTTGTGTTTCCTTTGTACTCTGTAGTTTTGACTATCTGAGGACAATTCAGTCAGAATTAGAAGGTTTATACGCAGAAAGAAAGTTCATCTATGTGTTGGTGTAAAACTTGACTACCCATGTACTGACTGCACCAACAGCATAACATACTGTATTTGGCTAATCAATACCTCATTATTATTTAATTCTCAAGTTAATTAATTGAGCCGGACGTGCAATTTAACAATGGCATAGAATGGCTGTGGTGCCCCTGAGGAGAGGTTTGGGAACTGAAGCAGTGTTCATCTAGCCATCCAATTCGATACCAGTGACTTTTTGGAGAACAGAAGAAATTCTTGTTATTTTCATCACGTTACCGTTCATTTGCATATATTCTATTGTTAAACTGTGTTTTATTTCCCATGATGACTTAGTACAGTGCAACATATACATATATTTACATACAATTTTAAAATACATATATATATATATATATATATATATATATATATATATACATTTTTCATCACTGACACTGATGTGAGGTTTTATCTATCTATCTATCTATCTATCTATCTATCTATCTATCTATCTATCTATCTATTTCCAAAAATGTCCCCCTGCATAGGTCGTGCTCGGCCATCAGCGGGGGGGCAACCAGGCCACAGAGCAGACCTCCTCCAGGTTCTGCAGAGTCAGCACCCCATTCAGACCCCCCTTTCCCCGGCCGTTTGATTGTTTGACGCTTCGGTTGCCACGGCCTGGGGGGGGGAGGGGGGGATAGAGCTGGCGGTCACTTTGCCAAATACGCAGAACCCAGACAGGGAAACACAAAACAGCCAGACCGACACCCATTTCCTGCCCGTTTGGCACAGCGGCCCCCGCCGTCTCTGCCGTTCCGGCACTGGAGACATCCATAAAACACATAAAGCGGGGTGGGGGGGTGGTCTCGCCCTCAGCTCGTGTCCATCTGCCGTGTCGTGCCCTTCCTCTTTCCTGCCTCCGCGCTAGATGGAGGATGTCGCTGGAGCCATCTGCACAGGCTTCCCGAGCGTCCCTGCATCGCACTTCCTGCCTGTGTTCCTCGGGCCCACGGGACATTTCAGCCTTTCATTTCTGCTGTTCTCTTTTCTAGTGTCATCACATTTATTTAGATGTCGTTTCCCCACCAGTTTGTGCAAATGACCGGCACTGGTAAGTGTGGGGGGGCAAGGGGGGGGGGGGGGAGAGAGGTCAACCTTCTTATGCACGTGGTGAAGACTGGCGCAAACCTTCGCTGAATCACTAAATAACCTTGAATTTATGGACCCGGCGGCGACCGCCAAAGACGGGACCTGGATGTCCTGCTGGGAGGCTGCGCTCGCTAGATACCAGCCCTGTGTAAGCCGCTCTGCTTTATCACAGGAACTCCATTTTTATTAAAAAAAAAAACACCTTTTCAGCAAAAATTTACCATTTCGGTATTGTGCAGAAAAATATATTACTGGCAGGTAGCATGTATTATAATATTTATAATTCATTTTTAAAAAAACCCATTGCATGTTACATGATGACAGTGAATAAAATATACAATTAATGCACGTCACTGGCTGGTTTCTCAGGGGGCAAAGTGCGGGTGGGAGATAATGTGTTTAGGGCTGTGGGTGTCTGTCTGTGTTGGGGGATGGGGGAGCGAGATCCTGCACTGCCTGTCTTCATCTTGACCCCCCCCCCCACCCCCCCAAGAGCAACAGAGTTCCTGACTGGAACTCCCAGCGATCCCTGCAGTGCGACACAACACACTGCACAAAGCTCAGGAGATGCAGTAAAACAAGGACACTGGCATTTTTACAGAAAGGGAAAGACTCAGAGGGCAGGGCATTCTGAGGGCAGAACAAAAAAATGATTGGTTCAGAGAGATAACCAATCATATTATAGAGGAGGTGGGTCCAAACAACTAGAGGAGGCAGGACCAAGACATCTGATTTGTTGGTCCCTCCTCCTCCAGTTGCTTGGACCCACCTCTTCTACAATCTGATTGGTTATCTCTCTGAACCAATATTTCTTTTGTTCTGCCCTCAGACCATTTTTGTGTGAGTTAAAATCCCAAAAGCAAGGTCTCTGGTTGGGAGGGGGACAGCCCCCATAACTCGCCTACACTATCAGAAAAAAGGGCACAGCCCTGCTATAATTTTGTCGGTACAAACAACATGAATGTATCCCCAATTGTACAAAAATGTTATTCAGAGTCAATTTCTGTACTTAAACCTTAAACACATTTACCTACTGCTATGGTACAATTGGCGGACCCTTGAGGGCACAGCCCCTCAAGGGTACAAATTACCACTGTTTTTCTTGAGAGCGCAAGAGAGCTGCACCTTCATTCGTCTTGATGTCATACGCGCTGACAGAGGCGGCTGGTCCATAAGGCAGAGGGGAAGCGCCTTCTCTATTTCTAAGACTAAATTATGAAACAAATACCTTTCAGGTAACACACTACTAAAATTTAATCGTAAGTTAACACACATTTTCTCTCGAGAATTGAGATAAACGTATTACCTTCTTCTCATCTCACGTCCTTGATGGGAGACCATTGATGGGCTGGTGTTGCCATCTGAAGCAAGCACTTGAGTGACCTTCAGACCCGTGGCACGGAAAACACCACCTTCCCACCCCCCTCCACCCCCCCGCCAGAGAGCGGTGGATTTTTCCAGACTGGGACCCCCAGACGGAAAGCACGGTTTGCCCTCCGTGTGTAACACAAGCCCTCACCTCAGAAGTAATAACTTGTAATGCATGCCTCTATCACTTATAATTTAAGGACCTGGTGGATGAATGAGGAGGAATGATTTCAGGTGGGCGATCTGGATCTCATTTGTGGCTACCAGCAGGAATGCGGGGCTTGGCGGTGGCCGAAGGAGAGGGCTGCGCTTTCTCTCCAACGCTGCTAAACACTGGAACGTTACATTCACGCGACGGCACACGACAGCAACAGAGCACGGGGACCTAAAGTAGAATCGCTGGATGTGTTGCTTCTTGCAGTCAAATATTGGTCGTTATTACGGTCGATTAGCACACACTGAAAAGCTAGCACATTTATTTATTAGCCTCATGACCAATGTGGAAGGATATTTTACCTTAGTGTATGAGCCGTCTGTCACAGAGCTGAGACGACACTTTGATTTTCGATTTGCCATCATATAGCCCGATACTTCACTGGAGCTGTCCGGGTTAACGGGATAACTGCATAGCCATCCCCAGAAGAAAAAATGCATAGAATTTGCTCTGAGATGCTGCTTTGAGTATTTGGACGACCTCGGTTATATTACAGCACACTACATACCATGACTCGTGATTACCTGCTTAAGAAATCCCTTATTCTATTATTTCATAAAGCCCACATTTGTCAAAATTTGTATATATTGTTTCCTGAACTGACACAAGACGGATATTTGGCAGCTAATTATCTGCATCTCACCTTTCAAAGTTTTAAATTCTGTTTGCCCAAAGGGTTATATTATATTGAGTTTTCTTTCCCAGTCAGGCATAAGAAATGCATTGAATCTGTCAAATAAAGTATACTTGGGGGGGGGGGGGGGAGTGCAAAGCATCAGTGCAGTTTTATTACAGCCTGGGGAGGGGTCTTGAATATTTTGTCCTATCCTTTAGAGCGGCCCAGTGACTCAAATGAAAGCAGAGAGCGGCATTAATCTTATGCTCTGCATAACCTATAGCACAACTTCAAAGTTGTCAAAACAGTGTTCAAACGGTGTCGTCCACCACACTGAGAGGGCGATTCGGGGGAGCAAATGTTGGTGAAGAAGCACAGCCAGGCAAGCACCCCTCTTTGTCAGAGTGTTTGTCATCCACCGGTGATTCCCTGTCATCCTATTTGTCATCACCTGCGACATAACGAGAAACACGCATGTTGCGAAAAACAACAAACTCAGTCTGGATTTTTACATTCTGGACCTGAACTATCCACCTCTGGCAACTGCTTTGAGGAAGCCTGAGACACTGGGCCTGAGAAGGTCACAGCAGAGGGGGCATCTGTGCTCATTAAACAAACCTTACTCACACTGTTGAGATGGGGGGGATGATTTGGAGTTTGCACTTTGGGTGGGACCCGTGCGAGACGCTCTCACCCTTCCAAGTGCAAATCAACCCTTCATCTGTGAATACAGCTGCATAAATCACAGACCGTTGCGTAATTGAAATGGCCGCCACACTGGGATTTCCTCACACTCTAGCACCGAGAGTTTCTTGCTGTAATTTGGCAGTTATGGCTGTAAAGTCGCACTGGGGTCTTTATTTTCTGTTTGTACAGGATTCCATCATCTCGATGAGTTAATAAGCCCACGTCGGCACTACTGTGTTTGCAGAAGGGCGGGAAAACACTGTCTAATGGCACAGCTGCCCGAGCACTTTTTATAGGTAAATATACTGTACGTCGGTGCAGACTCATAATTCATTTTTTTTTATATAGGCTCCCTCCAGAGACATCTGCCTGGTTGCCCTCCTGGGGAGACTCTGACGGTACACACACGGGTCTGGCCGCCCATTTCAGTGCGAGGTTCAGCCCGCCAGGGCCCACAGAGCAGCTGACACCTGTACTGATAAGACCACCAGAAAGCAGGCTTGACTTCTGCGTATCGCCAATCGCCATTACGGGAATTCCGTGCTCCTTATAGCATTCCTTTGACTTAACCAGCAGCTGGATGCCCCAGGAGAGCCAGTTCAAGGAGTTTGGGGGGTGGTGGGGGGGGATCAGTCCTCTTAGCAAAATGACCAAAATAAAACTTATTGCATGAAACAGTACAAATTTTGTTACATACTGCCTGAAATAAGTGAGCCTGAAATGTGGATGTCGGCTCTCTCGACTAACTGAATCAAAATTCACTCAGTACTGTGCAAAGGTTTTAGCCAGTCAAAGAAGATGATGCTTAAATTGTCTTATTGTTGGCATGAAACTACGATATTATGTCTGTCAAAGCATCTCAGCTTAACCATTTCAAAAGTCACTCCAGGATTTTTAGCAGTCATCCAGTACAACTCTTTTTGTACTTTTAAAAACTAATTAAATTAATCAAGTGAGCTGGTGGTGACATTTAACAAATACATGTAATGACTTAGGTGCCCCTGAGGAGAGGTTTGGGAACTAAAGTGTTCATCTAGCCATCCAACTAGATATCAGTAACTTTTTTTAGAACATAAGAAATTCCTGCTAGTTTTTATAGTGCTACACTTACTACCCAGATAGACAGCTTTAAACATTTCCTTTGACTGTTGCACAGTGCTGTACTGTACATCATGGAGAAACTGTCTTATTTTGTCTCATATCTGCGCTTTTGAACCTGGATGCTAATTACCACACTAAAAATGTCTCTATACGCAGGCAAAGAGACACAGCATCGATGTCAAAACCCACAAAAATCACTTGCCAAACTTTACTTTCTTTTGTACTGACGAGCAGTCAGAAGACTGATTGATAGATAGATAATTGCATGCTGTCCGTTATCTTATATTGTGTTGCAGAATATTAGAAAACAAAGAAAAAACCCCAATGCACCAAAACCTACCCAAGAATTTGCAGCAATCTGATCTAAGTTGCTGTGGTGGGCTGACAGTGGGGACAGGCAGACTGACTCACAGCCAATGACACGGTCAGAGCCAGAGGACGATCCGCGTCGCTTTCTACCCGACGGGCAGCACAGCACGACCCCACTAGCCCGGCATTAACAACCCCTGGTCCTCCGAAGGATATCCCTTAAAGAGACTCGGAGTGTGACCCCATGGTTCACAGGCAGGAGCTGTGTGGCACGTGTGAGTGTGTGTGCGTGTGCGTGTGTCCAAAAGCAACACCCCGTGAAAGGGGAGAAGGAATTCCAGCACACCTCCGGGGCAGCAGACCCTCAGTTAAGCCCCAAACCCTACGCACCACCCCCCCCCCCCTCCCACACACTCTGCATAATGAGATTTTCAACAACAGCACTGAGAAGGGGCACAGAATTTTAACAGTCCTCCACAAAGAAGCCAAAATTGTTGACCTCGGTGAGACAGACTTACACGGCATTTGCTTTCATTGGCTACCGATGGCAACGACATTTTGCCATATGAATAATCTTTAATGCCCGTGAGCCTCTTCAGAGATGCATTTCCAAAAGAATGGCATTAGTCTCTGATAGTAGGCGGTTAGATACCAAATATGCATGATGAGTGAAATATTAATAGAGTCTGCATTGGACTAAATCCCCACCCACTGGTCCAGTTTACCCTTCCGTCAAGTAAACGCCTGAGGCTGAGTGCTTTCAGGGTCTGCGGCAGGAAGACAGAACAGGGAAATGAAAAGGGAATCATTTCTATCCCGCAGAATTAAATACGGTCCCCAGTAAAATAAAAAACCTGCCTGCATATTTTTAAATATCAAGTGCAGATTATGTAACACTATAGCAAAAACTGGACCCAATTTCTGATCATTTTCACTGCACCATTTTCTAAGAGCAGGACAAAGTTAATGCGCAGAGAAAACTGGTAGTGAAATTCATGTTCTACTCTTCCAGACATAAACACACAAAGCCTGAGGTGCTTCAGTTCAATTTATGCTGCCTGCTAATTAAGCTTTGACCTGCTCTGCAGTCAATCGTTTGTCAGCTTTTGCTTTTATTTCTTAGTGTTTTTCTTCCTGTTTTTATGCTGTATAGCTAAAAAAAATACATACATGTAGTATTACGAAAAACTAATTTTTACATTTATTTACTGTGTATGTTTTTTATGTTTTTTTATGCATGGAAAAACTTTACTTATTACTTATGAATCGATGGATAGATTAAACTGAGAGATGGAATTATTTTGGTTGGTTAGTTGAAAATAATTTTGTGTAATGCCAAGATCTAGTACAATTATTACAGCTGAATGTGATGAGTTTCTTTGTCTTTCAATGCCGGCCTTTAGGACTGAATATGTGGTCAGTTTAAACCTTCCTGCATTTGCTTAACATTCACAACACACTTGTGATACCGATCTGCAGCTATTTCTTGACACAAATCTCTAATTTTCCCTATTGCTTCAGCCAAGCGTTTAGTTCCACAGCGTTTATCAAAATATTGTAAATGGGTCTTTTGACCTAAAGTTGCAGCAAAGCAGATTCCTGTATTTGGACACTTAATATTTACTCCAGCTTTACATGCCGTGGGACGACATAGCAGTAAATGTGCAATTATCCTCTTGCATAACGCAAAGTTAGAGTGCCATTATTAACTGCTTAAAAGCTTGGCTTAAAAGCACTGTCATATCAATATTTTAGAATATTCTTTTAAACCCATGCGATCCAAGCACAAACTCCTCCAGATGACTGGCCTTTCTGCAAGATGCTTTAGAAGGTTTAATGGCTGGCAAAATGTCATTTTGAATTGGTGTCTAATACTGGGCCATAACACAAATTTTTCAAAATTGCCTCCACTTCCAGCAGATCAATAAAATCCTTGGAAACTCCTTTGCCCAAGAGAATGCAACCTAATTAGATAAAAAATTCAATCTTTGCTGAATGTTGCATCGGTCTTTGCTTGGTTCCTGTGTTTCTATACTCTGTGGTTTGAAGGAATGAAAACATCACATGTTGAAAAAGGTGTAATGACACCATCTCCTTGATGGGTGGGCTGATGATCATACAGCTCAAACATCAACATAGATTACCATGCTTGGTTGTCTCCATGTTGGGTAACAATCAAACAAAACATCATGACAGCTGACACCATGACCATGTGTTGAGTGCATGTGTCCAGACACCTCCATCCAAATAAAAAACAGCAAGAATTCCCCAGCACAAAGATATGCAGACATTCCAACATTTGACCCAAAAAAGCCAAGAATATGAACACAATCTTCACTGGCTAATCTAGTTTATAATTTAAGGCAGAATTATAGGAAAACGACTGCAAGTACATAACCTTACAATCAGACAATTTGTTCCCCGATTATCTCATTACAAAACCACATAAACACAAATAAACATACGCAGCAACTCCCTATTACGTACTGAGAGAAAATATTTCAATGCAATTAATTTTATATACCCCTATACTTGTAACGTTTGTTTCAATTCACTTTAACTACGACAAATCCTCACACTGCTAAGGCAGCTATTTCTTAATTAGTCGCTCACAATACAAACATTTCTTGGCAATTATAACAAGGAATGTTTAATAACTTGAAGGTTCCCCCTAGCGACTGAGGCTAGGACCCACAAGGCATACAAAGGCGTTGTCTGTTAGCTTAATCAATTCATCGTTTTATGGACCATCACACATAACTGAAATATCAGTCAAAAAGATTCACACGCATATGAAATTTTTGTGCGTGTTTTGTGCAGACCTTTAGAAAGCACATTTCGATATTGAAACTCTATCAGCGAAAAGAAATCTCTAATGCCCAACAAACACCAAAAAAAAAAGAAAGAAAGAAGAAAGGAAAATGAAAATGCACGTACCGGATAACACGTTTAGTTAGCAGATAATGGATCAGTAAAACAAAGCCCAACTCTCCGACAGAGTCAGCGACGCTCATCACCGAATCCATGAGTCACGGGAGTCACATCATTCACTTACTTCACTTATTCAAGAAAACTTTTCCCCCTCAAATTAGCGAAATTTCACCTTGCGCTAATTCCATTCCCCATTACCCAAACACGACTCAATATCATGCTGAAAGTTTAACCCAAACAAACAGTATAAACGCCGCAAACTGCAAAAATTATATTACGAATGACCGATCACTTCATTGACTATCACTGTCCAACCTGCCTGCATATAGGGATATGTGTTGCAAAAAGTTAAATACGTTTTCTTGGTGGTTCATATCGTACATATCGTACGTTTTTAAAACAGATCCAATCAGTCATGCAAATGTTTAGTAAAAAGGTAGAAATGTCATCAGTCAGGTGAAACATGAAGGAGAAAAACTGAAAGCCCAGAGGAGGATGCACTTTGAACTGCGCAGCCTAGTACAGCAAAGATTGATTCCAACCTGAAACACAAGCGATCCCAATCCAAATCCAGCAGAAAAGCGTAAAATCTCTCTTCATTTCCAGATTTCCAGTCCTCTATATAGTTTTAAACCTTATAATAAACTCCACCGCTGCTAATACTTCTGAGGTCAAAAGCACTAAAAAGGAGAGGAAAAAGTTATTGTCCGAGTGTGGAGCGAAACTCAGGTGAGCTTCTTCTGTTTCTCTCTCCAAAGACCCCAGCACAGAGGATGTGTGAACTGTCAACGATAAGAAAAGCTCTTTTCTCGTTAAAAGGAAACGTTTTTTTCAAGATCAGAATAGATTTGCAATGATTTCCTTTTCCCTTTTTACTGCTCGTGACTGCAACATGCATCCACCCCTGTTCATTCTTAAAATACAGGACGGATTTGTGGGGCAGCCAGATACTCGTGACAATACCCCCTCCTCAGAAGCGGGTACAACACAATCCCTCCCCCAAAGAGTTAAATTAAGCCATACAACACATACACGACAAGTGCCCAGATGCTCCCATGTAGCCTCTAGTGCGCAGAGTTCAATTAACGGATTTAGAGAAAAAAGAAAAATTTCGCGTTATTTACGGTTAAGTGATTGAACCTAGTATTAAAAATTCTACTATGTGCAGAAAATAACTTTTAGTGAGTTGCAAAACGTATGTTATGACATGAGGCATATATACTTGTCCATGCAATATAAATAAATGAATAGAAAAAAAATGAATACCCTGTAATCGCAACCAAAAGTACGCACGAATTTTCACCTATTTTTGTACTTAGAAAAGAACCTACAAATAAGGTCAAAGTGTCATTTCCACCCCATTCTCAGCCGTTTTAAGCAATTTGAAAACACTAGGTACTGCTATATGGACATTGCATGCCATCACTTCTCATTTCTTTATTTATTTTACTGTAATTATCAACGGGAAACATGAAATGTACATTTTGAATCCAGCTAACATTTCACCAAAGCCACAGTTAGGGTGCTTTCTCATAATCCCGCACATCTTCACCCCCTTTACTCCCTCTCACTTCTCTTCAGAGACTTCGATCAGAACCCAATCAGAACTGAATCAGAACCATCTGCAGAATCACTTTAGGCAAAGTCCTTGGTGAACCCCTATCACTTCAGAACAAAACACAAGTGAATGTTTGAAAATCGAATCAGCTGTGGAGCACGGTCCTCTATCGGCAGACCGGGAAGCCCCCACAGATCCTCTCCACCGGGCGCAGTAATTCCTGAGCGCAGTGCGTGTTTTCTCAGAGACGTCCCCCTGTGTTCATGTTTGACTTGGGTCAGCCTCCTGTTTCACTGCACTGTTTTTGTGGGCAGCACAAAGCTCTGGGCCTGCAGTAAACTGGGCCTGGTCACAGTTTTCTAATATCCTCTGATTCCCTGATTGTCCACCTGAGGATCAGGTGAGAGAATACATGGGCAAAAGCAATCGACGAACCGATCCGTGCCACTTCCATTTTTGGTGTCAAATGCAGGGAATGTTATGTAGGACATAAGTGGCATTCTCAATTACGGATATTATACAATCTAGAATTAAGAACTTGAATTATATAAACCAAATATATACTAAATTTACTAAATTTAAATTTAAAGTTACTAAATTTCCCGGAGGAACCTTCCCGAGGGATTAATAAAGTTCTATCTAATCTAATCTAATCTCTCAAATAAGGGTTGAAAAATTTCTGCGCATATGCTTTAATGGCGGTTCTTCAAATGTTTGTCAGATCCTAATGAAGCGAAGAGTCCAAAGAAAATCTTACGACAGAGTAGGACTGAACCACAAAATACGCTGCTGCTCCCCAGGACACCATGGAGAATAACACACGGCTCAAGATGTCTTTAAATGTTATTGCAAGAACCACTGAGTAGCGTATAGTTTAAAGCAAGCTACCCCCCCTCAGGCATTTGCACGCAATGTGCTCATTGATCCCTTGCAATTAAAGTATTTCATTAAAATGTGTGTGTTTCTCAATTGCAAGATCGTGAAGATTGTACTTGTGGCCTTGGCAAGACTGGTCTTGGTAATTTACCTCCCAAAATTGAACTTGGGGCACAATGGACCATCGGATTGGTCTCATTTGGCGAAGATGCGACTGAGGTATCCTTGAAATTTGCCCTCTGTACTTCTGTTCTCCATTATGGAACGAGTCTTCGGCAATGAAAGATGACGTAAAACAGGTACGTGAGAATACAAGTGCAGCCGAGAATGTATTGAGAAACACCCTACGGGTCCATAATCAGGTCTGCAGGGTCCCAAAATGCAAAAATCATTCTTCTGGTGGCATGCAATTCCTGGCTCCGCCCCAGTCCTCACTGGCAAATCTAATGGTGTCAGTGAAGAGACCCCAGATCGGGGTGTTCTTGGACAGTGGACAGCTATTTCAACGGGAAATGTTGCTTCAACATTGAAAAGACATTGTAAAAATATCATTTATCAAATAGACATGTCTTCATGGCCCCCAGAAAGCTGAAGACTCCACTGAAATCGAGAAGGGTTCCTTTTGGCATTCATTGCTGAATGTCTGGTCAGCACTTTTCAGCATTGCGTTTTATCCTTCTTCTATTGCTTGAACTCATTGCTGAATTAAGTGTCCCAAATGTTCGAATGGGGGGGGGGGGGGGGGGGTAAAAA
>JAABNX020000002.1:8894258-8906532 GCA_015163995.2 Mormyrus lacerda | reverse complement strand
TGTTTACTTTGGTTTCCTTAAATGTGAAAAAACAGTATGAAAGTATTGGTGGTTAAAGCCTGAGTTATTCTGCTGTATTAATTTGTTCCTGTTCACTATTCTATTGATTCAGAGAGAACCCCCCCCCCTCACCAAATGCTGCATTCAGAAATTACCATAGATTTCTGTTGTTCAGTTCAAACTGGCTTTTTGAAGACTTTGACAAGGACTGTCTCCCACTGAATGAAGCAGGTTTCCGAGAGGGAACGACTGTTGGTCTAATTAACAACAAAAGGAACATCAAGAAGCGCCCAGAATCGTGCTTAAACTTTAATCGCAGATTCTAAAAACAGCCGATGTGCGATGCCACCAAATTTTCCCACAATCGACAATGACATCGGTAATATTACTCTCTGTGGTTTTCATATTTCTGAAAACCATCCATCCATCCATCAATCCATCCATTTTCTGTAATTGCTTGTCCTATTCCGGGTCAACGGGGGGTCCAGATCCTATCCTTGAGGCTACAGGTGCAAGGCATTTATTAAAATCCTTCATCCGATATATTTTATATACTGCCCTGTGTACAATGTGGCCGACGGGTTTACTAATAATGATTGTTTTAGGTGTCGCTGGAGCAATTCAGTGTAAGATTAGAGGTTCCTCAAGAAGCTAAATAGTAAATCTTATGTTCGATCCATCCCTTCACATACAGCCTGCTGCCCTATTTATCTAAAGTCGCAGAAAATGTGTGGCATGCAATGGTGGAAATACAGCTCAAGTTGAAATGTGCACAGAAGTTTTTGCTCGAGGACAGAATCTGTGGGATGTTTATGGAAGTTTTCTGACTTTTGTGGGCTCCCAATGTGTATTCGCTCCATCTGCCCACTTGATGTCGATACACTGCTATCTAGCTGCCTTACCTCTCCAGTCGCCAACAGGACCCACACCCCCGAAAAGCTCGTGGCTCTCCATGAGATTCTTCTAGCCTGTCATTTCATGAGTTTTCCTTCACTCGAGGGTCTGATTTTTTATATCGATAATGGGCCTCAGTTAATTAGTTCCCCTTATTATTTCCCACTATTGCATACCATATGGTGAGATAACACAATTGGATAAATAAGACTGTATTCCCCAGACTGTATTTTAGCCAGACTCAAATTATTTTGAACACTTCCATATTTCATATCTCATTTTGCCGGGAAGCTCTGAGACTTCACCCCATAAATGAAGGCCCCTGCTTCGTCATGTGCTCTGTGCTTCAAGAATGCCACTAATGAGGGCGTGTGAATCGGCGCCTGGTATTCATGGTTTATTAATATTCCTAATCAGCAACAAATGTGCTGTGGTGAGTCTCTGCCAGTTATCTACTGCTCCGGTTTGTTGTTATTTCCTGCTCTATTGATTCTCGGAGCCGTCCGTGGCTCAGGTCCAAAACATTCTTAATAAATGCTTCCTCCGTACTCCAGTCCCAAGTATAATGGCTATGGATTTCTCTCGGCGTCCTGCGAGGGCTTTTCCGGAAGGAGCCACGGAGAATTCGCCTGGGGATCGAGGTGGGAGAGGTGAAGGTGCGTGAGCTGGCCAACAAGTACAGGAGCCATCTGGACGTTGAAGAGCAGATCGGCAGAGTCAGCTCCGCCGCCCCCCCAATTCACCACAGGCCACAAGACCGACTCATCAGTGTAATCGCCGCCGCTCCGGCACTGACGAACGGGTCAGCGTGTTTTTACCGCCACACATCCGTCCCGGAATTTGCTGAATGACCACAGCTGGTTACATTAAAGCTTCCAACTGGAATCCAGGTGCATTTTGAATTTTGTCCTTGCACAGCTTACAGTGTTTTTGAGCTCTTCTTAAGAAGCCGCTCTCTTAAGAGGTTGATGCACACACACACACACACACACGTAGGGTAAACATATCCTTATGGGGACCGCTCATTCATTTCAATGGGAAAAATGCAAACGCTAACTGACAACCTTAACCTCCACCCTGCCCTAACCATAACCATAAGTAACCAAACAAAATACAAGAATTTTGCATTTTTAGTTTTATTATAGCAGTCACCGATTTTTATAAAATAGAGTTTTCCTGGTTTCCTGGTCCCCATAAGGGAAAGAAAACGGATATTTATCACGTTATGGGGACGTTGTGTCCCCATAAAGATAGGTAAACCTGCTCACATACGTGTGTGTGTGTGTGTGTGTGTGTATACACCAGATAAGCTATTGGAAGTTGGATGATGGACAGTTATATGTACACTAAATGATATTTGTGATACGTGTTTTCACTGCCTCTCCATCAGAGGTGATATGGAGGAAGGTCATAATGCCATTATCATCCCTATGGAAACCGTGACAAGTGTATTGGCAGCTTTTATATTAACTGCAGGATCATGTTCATGTTCATACATGTGGTCTTTGAAACCCGGGAGAACAGAGCAACTCTGTGGAAACTTGAATACATATCATTGCTGTTAAAAATACCATCAAGAACAAGCAGTACAAAATACTGTGAAAAACTTGTATAATCGATTTAATAATCACTGTAATTCTAACACCTTGTAAATATCAAACGTCTACGTGTCATATGATCTCACATAGTCATACCCATTAAACAGATTCAGTGATACAGTGGATGTTTATTCCAATATTTACGCAGACATGTTCCAAATGATATTTATTGACAGCTCAGGATAAATTCGGAGTACAGTTTTATTCATTGAAATAAACACAACGTATATCGATTGGGTGAAGATAGCATTAATGTGACACATTATGCAGCTCGCTGGCTGATAGCGGGTCTTACACCAACCACCAACACAGATAACAACCCACTTGGCCAACCACATGTTGTTCAGTTCAGATGTTTGCTAGGGTGACTGTCTATTTCCCAGATATCTTCATCTATTTCTGTTCCACATAAATACACGGTCAGAAACCAGCTCAATAGAGAGTACCAAAAAGACAGATATAAAGGCTACAGTCTGCATTTCTCATGTTTCCTATCACGTGATGACACATGGTGGAACAGAAGATGAGTCGCAATTCTTTTTGCCCGTGTCCGTCTCTACAGTTCAGCTCTTAGTGACCCACCATAATCATATGCTACTGGAATTCATTTTAACCACTTCATCCATAAAATAGCACATGTGCCGAATGAATGATAGTATTATAGAGGGAACACAAAATCCGCAGTGTTCCCCTTTGATCCGATCTGTCCAAAATGTGTTTTCGCTGTACTTGCTTGGCTGATACAGGCTTATCCTGCAACCGATGCACAAAATTATATATATTTGTAACACATCACATACCTGCATTGATAATGCAACACAATCCGATCGTTATATACATTACTTTCTTTAGGGTGTTATTAGGGAAATCCTCTGATGGAAATTGACCGATCCAATGGTGAACGGAGGCTTCTCTTCCATTTTGATGGCAAACTTAGTAGCAAAGACTAAAGAACTTGCTGCTAGTTTGTGTCACACTTCCTTCTCTTCAGCACTGTCAACAACCATGGCCAACCAGACCCTGACGACATCTGTAGAACATCGAAGGCAGATATTAGGGAGCTGGCCGAACTAGAACATTTGTCAGGAAGATTAGGCCATTTCTGTCTGAATATCAGACCACTGCAGATGGTTCTAAAGATGGCAGCATGTCTGATATAAATTCAGCCCAAGTGTTCTCATGTTTTCATGTGGTTCCCTATTGGAAATGCTTGTTCAGGTCCTTGGTGGTGGCTTACAAGTCAATCATTGAACAGAAACATCTCAAGCAAAAGTCTCATCTCGCCCCCTTCGGTCAGCAGACCTGCACCCACTTGGATCTCCTACCACCACCTGAGAAGGATCACTCCAGATGGTTCTTTGGTATGGTTCCCTGATGGTGGATGTGAGCTGTTGAACCAAAACTGATCACATCAGACTCCCTCTCCACCTGTAAGACCCATTTGTTCCATGAAATGCTCTACTAACCCAAAGCCTCTTGACATTCCCTGAATCTTCTTATGTTGCCCTTCTGGTCCTTGAATAGATTCCTGCTTCGTTGGCAGTTCTTGTGTAGCTCTTGCTCCGATACTGCCTGCACTTCGACCTTCGCATTCATATAGAAAGCTCAGACTAGCTGCCCTCATGCCTAGTCGACTCCTTTACAGCATGCATGCGTAATATGTGCTATTTGCCTCACTTATATGTCACTTTTAGTAGAAGCAGCTCCTAAATAAGTAAAATGTAAATCTAATCATAATGTAGGTATTATGCTTTGCTCCTTGCTGAACTAAATTGCGTCTTTCCATTAACGACTGCTGACTGACAGCTTTTAAAGTTTCGTCTCACTTCAGACATTGCCTTCAGATTTGGATTTTGATATACAGATTGCATTTCAGGTCACCCTTGGCACCCATTGCTCTGGATCTTGAGTCGTGTATCCGCATGTGGATTTTCCTCCTCGATCATCACACTTTGCTTGCTTTGCTCGCTTAAACAGCTCCCCCTTCATCTGATGTTAAAGGGAAAACCTGCGGAGAGATCTGCAAACGAGCGAGATGGGCCGAATGGCCTCCTCTCGTTTGTAAATTTCTTATAAATTCCTACTTAAGCTGAACCTGTGCTTAACCATTGCAGAGGTGAGTAGTTTTTGGACTCCAAGTTCAAACTGGTACTTTGCTGATATTATAATAACTGTGATGCTTTCCTATCAGTGTATATCATCAGTCAAGTACTGCGCGTGATTTTATAAGTACATCGGGATAGTCCCTGAATATCAAAACGTTGCTCGAATCTTGCTATGAATGCCTATTGAAGCAAGAACTGTACATTTTGTATAATAATTAAATATTTCTCGTATCGATGACATGACTGTGGATGAATACGATCTCCATGTTGATGGGTCTAGTGTTTTGTTAGTGTGGCTACACTGGCAGAGAGATGCAGAGGAGCAGGGCAGAGTCTGGGAAGTCAGTCTGAGGGACGACACGAAAGGCGCTTTCTTTCGGTAATGCTGAGGGTTCGTTTTATTTGTGCTACGCGCCGAAAACGCTTCGCAGGGATCAGTGACTGATACGCCCTGTCACTCCTGTTGGACATGTGTGCTGCAGAGCTGTTGTTTCCTTTCATTAAATGCCCGAGCGATCTGACACGGATGCCTGGAGGAGAGTTCATGCGCGAGCTATGATGCAGTGCTAACCCTCCCAGATTGCAAGACGTCAAAGAAGGAATATCCATTGCTTTTGTAGGGAACATCGAAAGAGGAAGTGAACAATCATGGTTAGACTTGGCATTTAGAATCTTTAGTGATGAGTCATAGCTTTTTGTGGGATTCTGATTGGCATCGAACGATGTTGGTGCAGCAAATGATGAATGGATGATTATGCTCAGGCATGTTCTGGAAAGGAATACATAATTCCTATGAAACCTCTTTAAAGGCTTTTAAGGAAACTTATTGCACAAAGGAGAACTGAACTGTCCAACAGGTGGGGAACCGCCAAATATATAGAATAGCTCAGGTGTAATGTGGGTGATCACTGTGACCCCATCAGGGCTCAAACCCACAGCATTCCAGTTATAAATATTACCCTACATACAACCAAGTCTGACAGAACCTCAATCTGGGCCACCCGTCCATCGTGCCAGGTCTTCTGGCCCATGAGACCAGTCCCAAAACTGCTGGAAACAGGGAACGAGAGGGACCTGGGCTGCCGACTGGATGGACGACCTCCAGTTGAAGTGAAGCAGAAGGCAGACTCCAACGCAGAGGAACCAGGGACCCTAAACAGGAACCAGGGAACCTAAAAGGGAAAGCGCAAACAAAAGTAGGACACACTTAAAAACCCTCAAAGTCAGGACACCAGCAGCCACCAGTTATGGAATGCTTGCCACTTGGGGTCGTGAAGAACCCCCCCCCCCACACACACACACTGGGTAACCAGAAACCCAAGGCCAAATGCCCAAGGAGCATGAACCCCAAGCCACCAATGCAGTACCTATCAGTTATTGCACAGACACAAATGACATAAATCTACAGAAGAAAGAGCCCTAGAGACAAGACACCACCAAACCCCATAGATCGCATATGAACCAAGCCTCTGACCAGAAAGCAACGGGGCCCTATGTTTCGAACACGATGATGCCTGGGCTCTAACCGAGGATTAGGGAACCTGGGGCAGGTGTGACAGAGCCACTGGCCTGGATGTGAGCTCGCCTGCAGCACAGTAGTTCACATATTTTGGTGAATTAACATATGACACATATTTTTTTTAGGCAAATGTTTAATGCATTAAACATTTTAAACATATTATAAATGTTTAATGCATTATTAATATAATTAGACTGCAGTACAATTAGATTTATTTCATTGTTTTTTCTAGTTTTTAATATTATTATTATTATTATTATTATTATTAATAATAATAATAATAATAATAATATCGGCGTAGTTCATTATTGTCTTGAATAAGACTGTCATTTTTAATTAGTATCGACTGGCAAGGAAAAAGTTTTTTTGGGGGGGGGGGGGGAATATTTAGAGTGGGCGGGGACGATGCTGAGTTATGCATTTAAAGGCGGTAGGTCGTATATTTATATACGACACACACGCTGCCTGATAGCGTGCTTTCAGCGGGCAGTATGCAGGTAACAACAAAAAGCCAGTTGTGCGTTTTATCCCAAAGGATCTTTTCCAAATCGAAGCGCTGGAAGTCGCAATGCCTCTATCTGTTGTCGTCCGTGAAACATAACGTCTTGTAGCGTTTGCCGAGTGGGATCCGTCGCCGCTGCACCATTCGTTCATTAGAAAGTGCAGCTACATCTAATTGAAGATGAGGGCTGCTGAATTATTTACTTAGATTTTCATTTACGAAGAAATCTCGCCCAGGACGAAAAAGGTGAGTGCAATGATTAAAACTTGAAAACAAACACTGATTACGATTGAAATCGGGTTTTCATTGTAGTCACCCCGTGGCATGTTACTTAACTCATTGATCTCTCATCTCAGAATTGAGTATGGTGGTAGGCTACTATATATATGTATATATATGGTTCTGTGAGTGCAGCATTGCACAAAGGGGTCGGCATCATGAGATTATGATAAGGGCCAGAGATCGTGGTTTGCCTGGATGTATACTTAACAAAAGCTTTTCGGTAAGTTTTAAAGCCCAGTCCTCTCTAAAACTATCGCATTATTATTAAGTCAAAGAAGCAACAGGATTCCGTTCCGCGTACTCAGATTGTCCATTAGAGGTATAGAGGTATATTGTCATCTGAATAAAGTAATCAATTATGAATCTGAAGCTGTATCAGTTTTCCGTTTAAACTATATTGCTTTGCAATATAGCCTAATCACGATTGTCAAACTTTATATTAATAAAATATTTACATAGTGTTTTAATGAAGCCCATTATGCGGGCGATGTGCTGACGCACCAGTAGCTGTCCTTGGTACTATTCAAAGCGGAACTTCTCAAAAGCATTTATGGCTGTGATTGTGATCCGGCCTAATCTAAAGTGTTTAATAGTATGTGTCGCAATCACTATTTAAATTTGTACTCTATTTTCGATTTCTTTGATAAAAAAATATCAACGTACGTCGGTTGTATATCATCGACTTGCAATCTTACCTTGATTACAAGATAACATCAATAATTACTTGTAATTTTATGATCGTGAATATTTCACTAATTCTGCTTATATTGGATTATCATGCTAATAATAACAACACAATAAAATAACGGAATTAAGCTCTTAAAACGACTCTGCAAAAACGAAATGATTGTCTTTCTTCAGCTCATTTAAAAATGTCAAATTTATATTGCCCGTTCTTGCATTATTCAATTTCCTTATAGGCATTTGGAATATATGAGAAGTCATAATATACAGAAGATTAGATATATACCTTTTGCATTTTAAAATATAATTCCTGAAGTGTGAGCTATGGAGACCAACGCTATAAACCCTTAGGGAACAACACCGTTTTTTTTTTGTTATCTTTCACTGCTGTCTTAAATGAGAAAAAAAAATTACATGAGCATTTTGTAAATACTTAAAGAAAACCATTAAGTAAAGGTTAATGTGTGCTTAAATGCAAGTCGAGAGACATTTTCTCTATTGCCCTTAACATTTCACTGTAGGAGTGTCCAGACAATGGCACTGTGTTTGGTAGATGCACGTTGAGCAGCAGTTACAGCTGCGGTTTCCTCCATAACTGTCTACCCATGTTGGATCACTACTCATCCAGCATATTTACACATCATTCTCTTGGTCCTTGGGGGTCGTTTATGGATTGTGGCTTTCAAGCTCTCTTACCAATTCTCAGTGGGGCTCCAGTCAGCACTGCGGCATTTTGGCCTGACCTCAAGAGCTCACCCTTTACGTTCTTGTTGTGAAGCCAGTCCAGTGTGGCTTTGGCTTTCTGAGTAAAAGAAACCCACTGTGTGTCGACCGGTCAAACTCCTGAATTGAATCCGGCTGAGAATCTCAGAAAAGGCAGACACATAGAGCGGGAAAACTTATTTCATTCTGCCAAAGACTGGGGCGAAAAATGACCTCTCAAAGGAACAATAAAGTAGAAGGCCAACATCACAATGGAACCACATAAGGACATGTCTTGGGTCTTTGGAAAAATCATACCCCTGTCGTCTACTTGGACTCTCAAAGCAACCTGGCAGAGTGAAGAGATGAAAAAAAAATGCGTTGTGTGTAAAACTGCCAGAAAGCTAATCTAAAAAACCTGCAGCTGTAACTGATATGAAAGTTCCAACCAGTTTGTAATTTACGAAAAGTCCAACTACTTTTGCAAAGCCCCGTGGGTAAGTGAGATGAACATAAGCCATGTTATGTTTGAAGAGTTCTCTCAGTTATGGTATTACAAACCTGTTTGATTGTTTTGCTGCTTTGCTTACAGTACCATAGAGAGTTTCCGTCTTCAGGGATATTGGGCAAATTTCTTTACTTTCAGCGGCGGTTTCCTCTTGAATATCTGTTCCAAATATCAAGTGAATGTAATGCAAAGGAATGTGATGTTACTTCGCGGCCTCCGTCTGATGGGGGGGTTGGCCTGTGGCAATCAGCAGCCAGTCTGGGTTTATTCAGACTCTACCTACTCCTGCATTCATTGTAATTTTTGTCACTGTGCTCTGGCAGTTTTTATTGTGAATTGTGTCACATGTCCCTGTAGCATCCCACTTGAGTGGAATAGTGTTTGATAGTGTCATTCTGTTCGGAGGCTCTCTCTCTCTGTCATTGTCTCTCCCTTTTACCTCCCTCACAGTCTCTTCCCCAGACATCCAGCACCTCCAAGAAAAATGTCACACAAAGTGGGTCCGCTTTGATCAAGTGAGGCGACTCACGAACGGCCTACATTCACTATGTGTGTGCAGAAAGGTGTGACGTCAACCTGCTCGTCACCTCGTCCATTTCAGAGGGACACAAAACTTACCAGTAATGCAAATTAAATAAGAAAAGACAGACAGACTTGTACTAATTCTGCAGGAACTTAGCAAAACATGTCAGTGTATCGTGCCTGAAATGTGATTGTCATTTCCATATGCTTCCATTTAGACTTTAGGAATGGAAAGATTTAAGCATTCTTATAGGTTTATCACATAATAATAAAAGCTTTTTCATTATGCTTGTACCATAATTGAGTGCTTAAGGAAAGTTTTACATTAACAAATTAACTTCACGTAAAAAAAGTGCAAATGGCGTAATGGCACATAGAAATAAGTCTTAGTTTGGAGAGGCAAACATTAGCACCACTGTCAGGCCCGTGAAGGGAGCATTCCTAGTTATCTAACAGAGATTGAAGCCATTATTACAGATTCCAAGCAGCAGTCATATTACTTCCAAATTTATCACTTATATTTCGATGCTGGAAACGGTGCTCTGCAATGCAAATTTTGTAAAAATGACTGTGAGTTAGGAGTGAGCTTTGAATGTGCAATCACCTGATTAAATGCTATGAAAGACGGCGCAAGCCTTATTTGCACTATATCTGTATTGACGCGTGCATGCCCCCATATGTGAATACCGTCATAAGCCACCAAACTGCTTCTGCAAAAAGGCATTCTTGCAATAAAGTATCTAAATGCACCATGCCGTGAAATGTGGGATTTGAAGTAATGTGACTATCTGGGGCTATTTTTCCGTATCGCTTTTTTTTGCAGCTTTGAGAAACTCTCTCCTCCTTTTTTAATATCTAAAAATTTGTTGCAGTCATGCAGCAGTTAGAAGAAATGTCTCTGAGAACGATACAAGAATGGAGGAGAAGCTAAGCATTTGTGATTCAGGTATAATTATGTAAAACACTGGCATTTATAAAAGAGATAATCAGGGCAGGTGTTATTAATGACAAAAATGAGGAGCATTTCAAATTTCTTCATCAGATCTGGCCTTCACTCTACATTTAACCAGGGGGTGTTTGAATTTTTATCTACTAGCCGACTGAAATTACAAGCTAGGATTAAAAGGGGCGCGATCTCGATTCCATGTCAGTCAAGTGGTGTTGGGATCAGTTACAACATTGTAATCCCCAGTTCTCTGATGAATCTCCAAGGGAGGTTACTGCATTTACTCAAGTAATTTCCATCATTTATGTAACAACCGTGAACAGTTCAAGCAGAACATTTTATCTGCCCGAAAAACATCAGGAAAAGGGATATACAGTCAAATAGGTGTTTTATACATTTATTTTGAGGTATTTGTCTTGCATCTTAAGTTCTTACGTGGATAACAGAGGTCTATCCAATGAGGGTTCTTTTAATAATTGTCAACTAAGAGCCACTTTTTTTTTAGCCAATGAGCTTAACTATTTCAATCTCTTTTTTTGCCCATTTATTTCATTCTAGAATTATTGGGTCAAGTTCCCAGGTCAGTCCCGCTTTCCGGCCTTTTAAACAATGTGACATAAGTGAAGGACTTATTCTTACAGTTGCTGTCTGTCTCTTGTCTTCGGCATGTAATTATGCAGAGATCAGAGGAACAGAGGCACTTGGCAGAGCCCCAATGGAAAGGCTGAACTGCTGTGTCCTCCATTGTTTATCTCCACACAGTCCTGCTTGGCTTTGATACCTCAGCATAATCTTCCTCCACCCTAACCATCGTTACAACAGCCCCCGTTATCCCTCATTACTGAGTATAAGCTGCATATCTTCTTGGCCTTTATTGTTCATACAGTACTGTGTTTCTCTATACACCTTGTATCAGGAATGCATTGCTCCATTCTGTATTATTATGTGTGTCGGTATAATAGCCAAAATGGGGGGGGGGGGGGCAGTTGTTTATATCATACAAAGACCTGTTTCACAGTATTCACTGGTGTCAACCCTCTTTAAATGAAAATACAAGCAACTATTTGACATTTCTTATAAGTATTTTTTAAATAAGAAATCTCTGAAGTGAGTGACTCATTCACTTTGACTAGTGAGTACACGGAGGGCTTTTTACACGATGAAATAATAATAGAAAGTGTGTCAGAGCCATTGACTGAACTTTGTACCCTGTATAACTGTGTTGTTCGAAAATGTCATTGTACGTGTTTGTTTGAGGTAGGTAATTACAACTGAAGTCAGGTCTGATTTGGCCTGGATGAGCTGAAACGTTCTACAGGCTCACACACACACACGCACACGCACACACACAACCTGCTGGCTGCTACAAGCCTTGATAAAAATGACAGCAGAGTCGGTTATCATTTCCCGGTTTGGAAATTGGGATGGGAAATAATTAACAACAATTAGCAAAATGAAACAACCTGAGGTGAAGGGAGAGATGCAGGGCCTGAGTTTTTTTATGAACAGCCTGTTCTTGTCATGAAAACCAGAGAGAGTAAATTACGGTTGCTTTCATGCAAATGTCAATATGGATATAAAATCCATTTCACTGGCACTCTGAGAAATGCATAAAGTCATTATTTCAGAGGGACTGGGGTAAAGCAATGCGCAGATTGCCGTCTGTCCTCTCATCTGCCCTCATATCGTATTTCCATAAAAAGAAATATATATTTTCTCTGATTTGAAACAGCATATCATATTTGTAAGGAATTGTGTCAGTAGTATGTGCTTCAGAACTCTGGGGAGGAAAAAACAAACTCAGAAACCTCTTTATTTTGCACTTGACAAATGCATTAAGGCTAAGAAATCATCAGCAAAGTTTTCCTTTCGTGTCAGAATGTTGGCAGTTCGACAAAGGCATCGTGATGGTTGACATGCTAAATGTTCATTATTGAGACGCGGGCACATATACAAGACGTATTTGCAGCTAGCAGAAGGACACGCCTCACCCAATACAGGCGGGAGTCCGC
>JAABNX020000002.1:8859802-8874486 GCA_015163995.2 Mormyrus lacerda | reverse complement strand
CTCCTCTCAAACAGAAGGAGCGACGGCTCAATTTTAAGGTCCCTCTAGATTTCAAGGGAGAGCGAGTAGGCTACAGGGGGGAACTTGAGTTAACTGGACTTTGTATACATAGCTGGCAGAGTGCGCCTTTAAACACCATCTGCAGTCTTAAGGTCCCTCTAAATTTCAGATCTCTTTGCCTTAATGCAGAGAGTGCGCCTCTCCCTCCAGTGGAGAAACCCCTATTTTGACCGCTTGTCATTACAAGCCTGTTCTTTTGCTCATTATCTACATCTTGTGACCACAGGTGAGGAGAATGAGGGCAACAGCCGTCAAATGGCCTCACTCCCTCACCACCACGCACCCGATCGGAATCAGAATTGAGTTTATTGCAAAGTACATTGACACAAGGAATTTGCTTGTTTCGAAGCCGCAAAACAATAAAAAACAACTACAGAATCTGCCTGTGAGCCTTATAAGTTCAGTACTTGAACTCCTTCAGAAAAGGTGCTTTTCCGCTGCCACCAAGAATGGAGCTGTACCACAGCTGACAGGGCCCGGCCTACAACAAAGCTGGCTGCATCACTACTATCTGATCTTAAACCTCGATTGTAAGGCCTCTAGTCTACCATTGTGTAAGGAGATGCATATTGGTGCAAACCACCAGTAAGAATTATCTGAATGAAGAAAAAAAAGGTATAATTCTATAAAATATTCATTATTAGTAGTAGTAGTATCACACATCGCGATGCATTTCACAGTCACAGACGTGCAAGCGGAAATGAACACATTCACAGTATATCATGACGTACACTGTGTGTAAGTAAGTTTAGTTAATAAATTTAGTTTAGTTTAGTTAATTTAGTGCTCTCCAAACCTGCAACGCTTTTACCGAGCCGACCCATTTCCAGGGGAGAGTCGAAGCGAGCTGGACCTACTCTATACCAACTTGGGTGCGGCTTGGTTCTTGGGGACAGTGGATAAGCGTCATAAGAGCAAACTACCCCTCCACACCCACAGTACTCCTGGATTTGAAGGTGCAGATTCTCATCCCGACTACGTAACACACACACGCACCCACACAAAGAACAGCTCAAGTGTGCACTAGAGGTCCTGGCTGGATGAGGTCAGAAGCACAATAATCTGCAAATCGCAGGGAATGTCATTTCCAGTCACAGGGACGCCTCGAGGAAAAAAAAAAAAAAAAAAAACTCAGGCGTGGACACAAGATGCACCCTTGCCAGAGGCCAACACCTGCTCTGGATGACACTCGGCTTCTGCTAATCATGCAGACACAAGTCTTCATTACAGGGATTAAGTAGTAGCCCCATTGGCCCTCAGTATATATGGAGGCTTGTGGGCATATGCCTTCTGCAGTGCCACACGCTACATGCATGCCATGTTGACACATTCCCAGTCTCACATAACTGTGAGAGACAGTAGAGTTGGCTCGCTGTTCCACGGTCAGGCCACGCACTGATCCTCTCCACTCCAGTATCGGGGCATAAGCCTTCCCCCCCAAGGAGGCTGAGAAGAGAGTTCCTAATATAGCTGGAACACAGCCCTGGTCCCCTGCCTTAAAAACAGGGGCCACCACTTCACTGCGCCAGTAGAGATACTTTACCCACCTTTCGTGCAACACTGAATGGGCATGTCATCCCAACAACATGCAGTGCTCCGAATCTCTGCACGGATTTTCCGCCAGAGAAGCCTTGGATTCTGACCCAGCAGAAGTTTTCAGTGCTGCCTCGTGGTGGAAGGGTATATGCAGTGGGTTTCTCAAATCATTCCTTCCACCGCCCAACAATATCCTTAGAGCTGGTCAGCACTTCCCCACCCCGACTGAACCAAACCCCTCCCCCCCCCCCCCATTAGCCTCCGCTGGTTAAGGCTCCAGCTGAAAGATTACATCATACCAAGTTCAGAATAAAACAGAACCGCGTGGAAATACCCAAAAGTAAGAAAGGAAAATGAGCAAGACTGATATAAAAGCATTTCATGAAATATTCCACTGGACATTCCCCAAATCAAATTCGGTGGACTGTTTCAAGAAGTTATTTTTTGCAACACACAGGACTCTGTAAAACCGAGATGAATAGTTGACTTGCCATCAGAATCCTGTATATAGACACAAGGAAAAATAAACTAAAAGTCTGTTAGCTAATGAGCAAACACTTTCAGGAATCAGCACGTCAAGCGTCCTACCTCCAGCACCGTCCCCCCTTGGTTCTCCACCGTTGAAGTCCTCACACAGTTCACATTCTTCCTGTGTAGAGTTACAGTCTTCCTCTTCTGGCCTCTTGTCTTTCTTTACTGCTGAGACAGGAAGAAAAAAGGAGTTGAAATCTGACCATCATCTCCTGCTTCCATGCCCATGATTGGCTCCCAATAATATCAAATATTAACTATTGAATTACGAGACAAAAGCTTTTAGGAGGCTACAGCTCCTTCTGATACCTGGTGGGGGAAAAAAAGAAGAAGAAAAAAAACAGATACAAAAAAATGACAACCAATTCAAAACAAGTATGCCTCATTTAAAAGGCTTTTTAAACCATTTCCACTTAACCACAATTAATAGTTAACAGTCATTAAATGCCAAGAGTCTGACAAAAACTAAATTCAGTGAGGTGTAGTAACTGGATGGATGATGGGAAATGGCAGCTTCATCCTCAAGCTACCAGTGATAATATGTGCTATGGGGGATGAAGGCTATTGTCCTGCAGGACACAATCCCAGTGGGATAAACAGGAGGGCTTTGATGTGCTCACAAAGTGTTAGCCAGGGCAGTTTACGGCAGGAAACATGGAAAGCAGACCCATGAACCTCGGAACGACCTGATCATGTCCTCTGTCAGCCCGATAGTTTAGCAAAAAAAGATCATTCTTGAGTCCCAACTGTGCTTACCCTCACTTTCAGAATCATTTCTAGAGACAATCAGCTCAAAAACACATTTCAGAATGGTCCTCATGTCACTGGCAAAGTTGGTCTGGAGCTGGTCAGCAACTCCTGGTGAAACAAAGGATCATTTATTACATACTATTGTATGTAATGATAGAGCTTTTAATCAAGGTCTAAAAAGTCCTTTTTTTGAGGGTGGGGGAGACAAGGAATAATCATAGTTTCACTTAAAAGTGGAGCCAAACAACAGCATCTATACAAAAATTACTTAATATTTGGGGGAAAATGTCAAGATTGACAATATGATTTTATTTGCCAGTTGGGACAAATGTCAGGAACATTAGAGCACATGAGTGCAGCGCAATTACCTGAAATGCAGACGAAAAGCCGGTGGATCATGTCGCTGCTGCTGTTGTAGCGAGCGCGCAGAGCCACACTCACCGCGTCCCTGCCACTGGGCAGCCGTCCCGCGTCCTGCTGCCCGCCACCGAGTCTGCAAAGCCATTTCGGGAGGTTTGTCAGCGCAGAAGTGAAGAAACGCAGCACGTTCCCAAGTGCAAAAGCCCCTTTTTTTGTGGGCCAAAAACCAGTCAGTCAGTCATTCACACCGAAGAGCTCCTGGTCATATCATAATGCCACTAGGCCCATACTGCATTACCGCGCTGCACTGCATCCATACTGCATTACCGCGCTGCACTGCGCCCATACTGCATTACCGCGCTGCACTGCGCCCATACTGCATTACCGCGCTGCACTGCGCCCATACTGCATTACTGCTCACAACCTCTCAGCTGGCATGGCAACGTCATCTTTTCATTTAAGCCATAATGAACCTGTATTTCTGACATACAATTTTAATAATCAGTCCTAAAACTGAAATGAATGCCTTGAGAGTAGGAGTGTAAAATATGTCAGAAGTAGTGGGTATTTGGTATGCACACAGACACACACACACGTACATTTGTATTAATATCTTTGTGGGGACTCTCCATTCATTTCTATGGGAAAAACCCAACAATGACAACCTTAACCCCAAACCAGCCCTAACCTTAACCACAAGTAACCAAACAAAAAACACATGGCTCTTGGCCATTGACTGTTTTGCAGTCTGCCTTTTTCTACACTGCCAGCATTCCGGAGGGGTTGGGCAGCTAGTCGGCCTCAGACCCACAGAGGTTCTTTTACTCCCGGATCCTCTCCTCCGTTGTCACCCGGCTCTCTCTCTCTCATTTCTTTGTCTTTCCTTTCCCCTGTTTTTGTATTATTCTCTTCTTACTCCTGTTGCAATGTATCGTAGCACACCCACGTAAAGCACCTTGGGGCAATGGTTGTGAAAGGCACTATATAAAAATAAATTGACTTGATTGAGTTTCACCGTTTTTCTGTTTTCACAATGTAAAGAAAAAGAATATAAACCCCCCCACAAACACACACAGAATGGGCACACAGACCTTCTGCTCTCTCTCCCTGGATATCTAGAAGCCGTGCCAGGACATGACTGCTTGGGGTGCCAGCTTTGCCCCCTCCAGTTCTGCCTCCATCTATGCAGTGGCTCACGCACGGCCATGGCCGAGGCACTGACGTCGACTTCGGGGGGAGCGTGGGTGTAGTCAGAGTGTTCCCCGACATGGGGGGTCACGTTGACCCCGGGGCCCATCCACAGTTCGCTCCCAGGGACGTCCCCACAGGCGGCTCGCAGGGGGACGGTGCAGGGGGCTGCCGATGTAGCAAAGCCCACAGGGGGTGGCTGTCTGTGTTCGGGGAGATCACAGCCAGGCTGTGCGGAGCTCATCCCAGGAAAAAAGTCATTATCACGGCAGGGATACTGCAGACCAGAGGTCGTCCTCTGCCCGGAAGTCAAGGTGTCATGGGCTGTGGCCATTGCGATGTTACTTTGAGTCACGGAGGAGCGAAAAAGGCTTGGACACGCGTGTGGGTTACAGAGTGGCCCCTGCACAGAGCCTTCATCCTGCTCTGGTTTGTCAGCTCCTGGAAGCAGCTGTGGATCTTCACCACATGGATGGCCACCAGACTCTGTAGTGCAGAGCCTTCTCTCCAGGATAGAGAGCTCCTCCTTGGTCAGAACTCGCAGAAGGTCCCTACAGATGGAAACAGTGATACCAGACCAGTCAACACCCCATGATCATTTTTTTGGGCTGTTTAAGATTCAAAACCAAGCCAACCTGATTTTTTGCAGCAATGTGAAGAATGGCCTGAAGAGGCTGGACATGCTTTCTGATCCTTGCTGGAGGTTCAACGGGCCATCCGGAAATATCAGCAGGCCGCTTCACAACAGAACAGCGTAAACAGGTTATGCCAAACAATGAGCCAAAAATAGTACGTCGGGATTTTCAGTTTTGATCAGGAATGCAGCCTTGCTTAGTTCAATGATAGATCAGCAGTATGTAAACTTTGCCAATTGCTACAGCAGGATGAAAATGACTCACCAGATGATGGCAAGCCTTGGGATGGTGAACATAACCAGCGGTTCGTAACCGTCAATCAGATCCTGTGTGATATAGCCCAGCTTGATTGCTCTGCGGGCAGAAGGACTGACATTTAGTACTTAGCCATTATCCATCCATCCATGCAAAATTTAAGTTTTCTGGCTCCCTTTTGAAGATTATTTCCAACATTATTACACATCCAACTTCATACAAACAAAATCCAACCATAGCTGAGGACCAGAAAGGTGTAGCCTGAGGCCAAAGCTTATTTTTGCCTAACCTGTATTTTCAAACCAAAAATCACACTGTAATCCTTCATTAACACCAGCCCAAAGTGCAGTCAAAATACAAAACATCACTGCGTCTCACTGCAGGCCCCACCCCCCCCCACTGACCGGTCGACAGTCTCGCAGAAGAGCACTACGATTTCTTGCTGCTTCTGCAGCTCCTCAGCAGACTTGACCGGCATCACGGTGGAGATGTAACTGAAAGAGAAAAACAGGTAGACACTCAAGAAAGGAAAAAACACATCTGAGATATTCCAACCTGGATCATACGCAAGAAGGTTTTTACTGATAGCTGGGTCACCGTTCACACATCAATTTATCCACCACGAATGAAAGTGGACGAGTAGACATGTTTTTACACTGGCCTACTCCAAAAACCCCCCAAGAGTCTCCCCACCTCAGGGGGATTTCTGTGGCAAACCAGAAGCCACGGCAGAGTCCCCCTACCTGAGCTCAAACTGGGAGAAGACGCCGTCGTAGCGCAGGAGCGTGCTACGCAGTGCAGCCGGACAGCCCTGCAGCCCGCTCACACTCTGCTCCCGCAGCTGGTGCCTCGCCTCCTCCAGGCAGCGTAGGAGCTGTGAAGCCAGCGGCCGCAGGAGCTGACCCTCGGACTCCCGCACCTCCAGGAAGGAGCCGGCTGACAAGCACTGTCAAGGAGGGAGGAGAGGAGGGCATCAGGGTACAGGCAGGGATACCTCAGATTTGTCTGGAATCCAGTGAAATTAATTCAATCACCCCCACCCCCCCCCCACACCAAATCAGACATCCCCCCCGTCAGTGCAGATGCAAGTCACGTTACAAGAATGAGCATATGAACACGTCGCTCACCTAAGCTAAAGCAGCACACTCAAAAAGAGGGGAAAAGGAGCAGCTGCCCATTAGCAGTGATGACAGGTCACTGCTGACCACGGCAGGCTGAGCTGGAGACCTGCGTACGAACTGATCTCACCTCAGCAGCAAACCACAGCTGCACACCCAGGTTCTCTTGCCGGATTTCGTCGGGAAACTTGATGTAGTAGTCGCGGTTACATCTCTGTCCAGCAAGGTAATCCTCCATTACCAGCTCAATGGAACGCAACATGTTATCCTGTCGAATATTTTTGAAATGCCTTATCAGAAAGGTGCACCCAAAGTAATATTTTACATAGTTCTTTTCTCAGGCGCTCAGTGCAAAAGTACCTGACTTTGTCTTAACTGGTTTAACAAAACCAAGTATTTCTGGGGGTCTTTCCTCAGGTCCAACCCATTGAGTTCTGCCGTTATCCGGTTCACTTCCTCATCTGCGAAGAAAAACTGTGCTAGGGGCCGACCGTCAGACCTCTGCAGCAGGCGAGAACAAAACGCAGGCATGTTTCAATAATCTGAATACAGTTAAAGGTACATGTACGTTGAATCAACATTTTCCTCTTTAAATTCACCCCACTTTCCGAAAAGCCAAATTAAAGTTTTCATATAGCGTGAAGCATTCTCTGTGCCTAGTCATTAAGCATAGCTGTGTGTTCAGAAGAAGGTATGCGATTTCTAGAGTGAGCTTAGAGAGTTGACGTAATCTTTCGGCTCAGAAAGTATTATTTAATGACATCACAAATGATATCACCTTATCCGGCCTTGCATCAGAACACAACGTACCTCAAATTGTCACTGTGGTACTGCCAAAATGTCTAGTATGAAAATGCATTTTCTCCTCGCGGATTAACATTTCTGCTACGGATTCAGCTTTACCTTATGTTCCCAGTTAAGGCACTAAACTTGTGTTAAACAAGCAGATTGTTAAGTAGAAACATGTTAAAATGAAAGAGGATTTTTACCTTAGTTGTTAAAAGCATATATTTGTGACATGAAACCAATCATAGATAAAAATTTACACTTCATAGGAAAAGCATTTTTAATAAGGCAAAGTACAAACAATGATACCGTATGCCAGATGGTACAACTTGCCATGACTCAGCAGGAAGTGACTTCATAAATGGAGAAAGACACACACACACACACAAAACAGTTTTCCACAGAAATATTACACAGAAAGTTTTTCGAAGAAGTTCAAAAACATATGCAATTTCCTACTCCAACAAATGGCCTGCAAGCGTAAACACATCATTCAGCCTCTGCGTCATCTTTCACAAACCACCAGCCGGGAACGACTGGAATGCCATTACACAGGTCCTGACCTATCCTACATGGTGTCCAATAATTAAAAAGGAAAAAAATAAAAACAATTACTAGGCTATTTACATCACTGTACTATCTGGGCAATAGGCCGTTTTAAATAATGAGTCCAGGCTGAACAAGAAGTTAAAAAAAAAACAAAAAACGCCTGACATCATTCAGCATTGTTGCGAATTCCACATTTGTCACATATCACGCACCAGACAGACACACACAAAAAAAAAACTTTGTTACTAAAATCATTTTACCCAGAATCTGAATTATGCCATTTCATAACTGATTACACACACTCTTGCATTAAAGTGTTACTTTTAGAACACATATAAATGACATATACAACCAGACTGGTAGCCGGCCATGGCGTTTTTTGGTATTGTGCTATGGAATTAACGTAGCTACCGGGCTGCCCTCGGTCCTACCTCTGGAACAGAAGAATAACCCCCCTATTCTGATTAGAGCGATTCACTTCAAAAACTGACCAGTCACTACTAACACGTAGGAGCAGGGGCGCCGCTAGCAATTTTGGGCCCTATGACAAAATATGAGGTTGGGCCCCCCTACCAGTGTTATTATTAATAAAGCAGATCTCTAGGGGCCCCTAAAGGGCGTGGGCCCCGAGAATCGTCATCGTTTACCCCCCCCCTCCCCCCTTTACAGCGCCCCTGCGTAGATGATTAAATATTCCTTTAATGTACCTTTCATTTTAGGTTCACTGATAATACACAAAATACACACAAACACCCATCCTTCAAAACAGAAAAATCATTTTAAAAAATTTCAACTATACAAACTCTTAATCTAGTTTATCGTTACACGTATTAACGCAACTTCTTTTAAATAGGTGCTCAAAGTAGCTCAGAAATTAAACTTTATGTTCATATACACACACGCACATTTCCCACAACCACCCACCTCTACCAAGTCAGCCATAGTAAACAATTAAAGAATTTGTCAAAATAAACTTTTTCAAATCAGTCACAATTTCCTATAAACAATTATAAATCTACCAGGAAGATCCTGGGTTGAAAAGAAGAAACTTTGACGCAATCCCAAAACTTTGTCAATGAGAATTAAACACAACCTTACCTTGGGCCTGTACAACCAGCGCTTCATGAGAGATGACAGCATGTTATCTGCCCGATCCCCGTCAAGTTGGCCACTTGGTTTATTATACACACTTAGTTACTCGATCGCGGCTGTCTGAGACCGCTGACAACGAGCTAATCCTGGACTACCGCTAATATACTTGAACTCGTTGTTGACTGTTTGGAGACTTCATTTTGGGGGGCGTTGATCGCCTGCTTATTGTGTACTTTGTTTCCTTTTTAGTTCAAGTTAAAGTTGTCGCTTCAGCTTCGCGCAAACGGATCTGAAGAGGGAAATCGGTTCACCTTCCTGGGCGAATTATTTACGCACTCTCTCCCCCCCCCCTTCTCCGATGCGGACTTTTCGACAGGCTGATTACTTCCCCCGTGATCCACCGAAACGGACTTTTCTGCCGTTTGATCGCTTCCTTCCCCGATCACCGAAGCGAACTTTTAGGAGGTCTGATCGCTTCCCCCCCTCCCGCACAGCGACGCGCACTTCAGGTCAACTTCAACGAGGCGTCGTGTCATATCACCCTGCCTTCGCCTTTTTCTTCCAGTGTCCAAATTTTAGATTCTCTCTTTCGATTAAAACTATAGTTCTTAAACTCGCATTGCAAACTGACAGGGTTGAAAGTTATTCTTTTGCATTTACACAAACATATTTCTAAAGTTTTCGCCAACTTACAGTACACAGGTCCGCAGTTCTGTAATTTCTATATCCTCTATGAAGACAGGTAGACATTAATACATTTCTTAAATTATCGCCACCGAAACTCTACCACGCTTATTCCCGCTGTATCAGACTTATAAATGAGCGCTCCTTCTAACTTCTCGCCAAATCACCTACGGCCGACCATAGCTGTTCGGGAAAATCCCAAACAGTGCGTCCTTCTAGCGTCTAGTCTGCCTCGGCGTGTATTTGCTTGTTGCTCCACGCCTTTTTCTAGCACTGACTGCGTGTTGCGTCACATCGTTTTCCTCTGTCTGTTTTTTTTGTAGTTAACCTTCACTCACCTGGAAATATACAGTGAAATAAATTCGCTTGTTCCTTGACGGTAGTACATCTAGTTAACTTAGTAAACTTATATGCGATTAAACTGAGTTGTCTAAGTTATTGACTTGATTTTGGCCATGCAATGGCAGTTTACCATTCAAAAGATCTGAATTACACTTATGTGAATGTGCTGATTAAATTTATTCTAAATAGTTTGAATGCCGTTAATCAACATTTAACATACAATAGCCAAACCAATCAGTTTGATTAGTGTTAATAGATTGTATTTTTTAAAATGAAAACCAGAGGCAGGTCCCAGACTCAAAAGTGTAAATTGTAAAAGCAAACGGTAGTTGCACTGTTTGTGGTACATTTATCAGATTCTGTCAAATGCCAGAAGCAGTAGGTGATTTGGTTGCTGTGGTTGTTACTATTTAAAACTGTAACATGCAGTTTTGTTTTGCATGGAACTCTTATTTGATTATCTTGTTGCTTCCAAGACAATATGAATCTAAACAATTAATTTACCAAAAAACAATTTTATGACCTTTGCTTACATATGTAATCATCTTAAGCTCTCGCGCTGATAGCAATTTTAGTTGCTCAATATGTGGTTTATCTTTATTAGTGAGCATGCTTATGGAATAGGGGCTAAAGCCAAAAATTATGTCTTTAACTTCATATGGTTCACAATCAACTGGCAGTGGACATGAGGAGTAGCGTGTCAATACAGAAGAAAACCAGTAGGTGGCACACTGGTTAAGGAACTAGATAGATTAAAATGTTGTCAGTTCAAATGTGAAGTAAAACCCACGTCGACATACCATACATATTTAATGAAAATTCACCCCGTAAAACAATCAAAAAAAAAAACTGGCTTAGTGTATAAAGTATAAAAACGATTATTTATGGGTGGACATACCTGGATCAGTGGCCTAAGGGATCCATGCCTGATATGGAGTCTGTCTTTTTTGTAAAAAGGTTTTTGTTCGTTAAACAAATATAGACAAAGTAAATAAATAAATGTAAAACCAGAGAAGTTGTTGCACTGCAAGTGAAAACATGCAAAAAGGCTTGCAAGATAGGATATTAACTGTGGTTAAGCACAGGGTACTGTTTTTGTAGAAGAATTTGTATACCCTGGTTACTTCAGCACTTAGTCAGAAACATCTGACTTATATTTGATGACACCAAAGTTGCAAGATTACTGTAGAATTCCCGGTGGGATGACTGTTTGGTAAGGATGACGATATGACGGTTTGAAGAATCTGAGCTGTATAGATGTTGGTTGGACAGCCATCGCAGTCTCTTCCAGCAAATAAAAGGAAGACAGATGTACTTTATCAAAACAAACAGTAACAGGAATGAACACATGCACTCAGTATTAGTTGCATGGATATATACTGTAACAGTTCTGGAAGAGGAATAGTGGTTTAGCAAAACCATTAATGTGACACAAGGCCCTGGGATGGGGAATTAAATTAAATCCACAATAACAGAGCAGTCTAAAAAAAGGTTTAAAAAAAAATCACCAGTACAGCATGTCTTCAGGTGCTGGGGAAAACCTTAGTTGTATAATCATCAATCCCGAAATCCTGGAGGGAGCTGCCATACTTATGTAGTATGTAAAATATATAAAAAATATCAAGTAGCGTTCAGTATTGTAATGTCTGCACAAGAAATGAGAGAATTCAGTTGAAAATAGGGAATATGTTACATGTTCATATATCGTCAGTATATCGTCTGCGGGTCTGGATTAATGGCTTACCTGCGAGCTGTTGCCCTTACTAAAATGGTGAGAGTCTGCGTCTTCGCCCGGCTCCGCACCGAGGCCGTCTGCCAGTACTCTAATTGACCTCTGAACTCCACGGTTTGCTTAGCAGTCCGCCATATTGGCTGTTGTCTTGCCTAGAGAAGGCTGGGACGGTGTCTGGTGCTGGGAGAATTGAAACTGTGCTCTTTTACACGCATAAACTGCTGAAAACTGGGTGGCTGCGTGTCAGGAAATCCAGTATCATGGCCAGGAAAAAGAGCAAGCAGCAAGGTGCGGGGAATAAGGAGCCGGTGACAGGAGAGCAGGGCTCCGCGAAGAGCTCCGTCTCTCCCAGCGATGCAGCTGGCGCTGGCGGCGGAGATGCGGGGCTGGAGCGGCTGCCCAGGGCGAACCAGGTAGCCGAAATGGCTTCACGTTTCCTGCTAACCGCCGTGTTTTTTCGTTCGCGGTGGTTGAGGAAAAGGCGAGTTTGACGTCTTGGTTTTGTGTAGCTTGGCGGAGTGTGAGGTTAGCGGCACCGAATGTCCAATTTTACTCGTTTGAAATAGTGTATGGGGCGGAGCAGCACAATAGCAGCCAGCTCGCTAGGCGCACACACACACACACACACACACACACGGATTCAGCCCGCACGTACACAGACCTCGGCTCTCCGACTCTCCGGCGTATTTCTGCGTTTATTCGTGCCGCCTTTCGGTGCGCGTGCCGCCGTTACCGTCCATCCGTCCGCGCGGTAACATTCGGTATCTCGCGCCGCTTCGCAGTCAGCCTGTGTGGAATGAAAGGCAAAGGCGAGCTGAGCTCTCACCTACACCGGGCACTGTCCGTTGGCGAACACTGCCACATAGGCGGCCGCCTAGAGCGCAAAACTTCTGAACGGGCGCCGACTTGCCAGTCAGTTCCACTTTGCCTCGGACTGGGGGTAGGGGGCGCCGGCTTTGATGCTCGCCTAGGGCGCCACATCGGCTAGGACCGGTCCTGCTGACGGGGCTCTGCTCTGATGCTCACGAGAGCCCATGAATATTTCATCCCGTTAAATTATATATTTGTATTTTGTATATATTAAGTATCGCAGTCGTTTTTAAACGGATTGTCCTATTATTAGGTTTTGCCGACGATTCACTTTTAAGCGAGAGCTAACCCCATCTAAGATTAAGGTCACTCCTTAATGAAAGTGTATATATTTTCCCCGCGGTATCAGCCTCCTTGTGTGTGTGTATATATATATATAAAATAGACTTTGCTAGTATTTGCAGGTCATTGCGAGAACGCGATAGTAATATGAACGATCTTTCCAGTTTTAACTTTTCCTGTGTCTTACCTGTTATATCAGTTTAGGGTAGCTTTTGGTTCTAACCAGACACCTATGAAACTTGTAACCGAGAGGTACCATATTAGCCCATTAAAATGGAAGAAGAGCGGCTGTATATCTGCTCCGAGCGCGTGTGTCAGTGGAGGACGCACATTGAACATCGCGGGACCCAAACAGGCTATGGTGTACAATGGAAATTGATTTATCCTGAGACTGGCCCCCTGGAAATACCCCGGGGAGACCTTATTTACTGCTAGGCTCTTTAAATCCCCACACAGAGATTACCACGTGTGCTTTAATTTTATTTTGTGGTCTTCTGGACCAATCTCCTAGAGCCTAGAGGATAATAAAATGATGTTGACATGTACAATATGTTGTGCATATTTATATAGCTTAGACAATATCCAGTCAAGATAGCTTAGCGCCACTCAAGGATGCCTGTGTTGTGAATCGCTTAAACATGTTTCTGGCTGTGTGCTGTTGACCACTTTGGCGGTGCTGAAAAGATTCTACAATTTCACACACATTCTCCAAAAATTGCACTGCCTGTGTAATCAGTACCTGGAATAATGCCACAGGTTTTCACGAAGAACTACTCCCCCAAAAAAACGACTTTTACAGTGGAAAAACCAGACTTAGCTGAAACAGTTGCCGATTTTGAGTGTGGTTCCTGCTGTCACTCTCCCTCATTACAACTCGATCCCTTATTCATTGCCCACTTCAGGCAAGCTTTCTGTTTTTATGTTCATACTGCTAAAATGACAGTTAACATACATAGAGAAGTAGATCTGATGTGTATCAAAAGAGCTGTTTGTATGCTGTTTAAATGCTGAAACTTAGCTGTAAAACGCCAAGTATTAGTTTTAGTCTGGCTTCTTTAAGTGTTATTCCTGATAGCTGAAAGATCGTCACTCATCCATGTAAATCGTTCAGACAAATTCAGCATGTTGGAATTTTCTGTCATACACGTTTCCAGCGAGCATCTCCCCTCAAGCTTGGTTTCTGTTCATTTTTTGAAAATTATGGTAGCTAAGAATCAGAAACCAGACAAAATAATAATCATAAAAACGTGATAATACCATTAAAAAACAAGAATTACCAAAAACGTCATCAGAGTGTCAACATTTTATTGTCTAATAAAGTGCAACAAGGTAAGCAGGATAAAAATCTCTCCAAATTAAAATGATTTCAGTTCAGGAATAAAGGGCTGCAGTTGACAGAGTTCAAGCAACACTGGTGATATGACAAACTTGTGCAGCATCGCTTGGATATCAGTACTGACAGTCAAGTCAGCTCTCAAGTTCAGTTAACACTAGAGACGTAACAAACTAGTGCAGTTTGAATCCGATTTTAATAGGTAAGATCTGTTTAGCCGTCCGGCTTTAGTGCTGTGTTTGTGGTCTTGGCCGATATCACCAGCTGGCATTTGAATGTGATCAATATTCAAAGTTTGCAGCGCCAGTAATAGACACAGCAGCTAAAATGATGGAGATCATCGCATTGAACGATTAGCTATTTTTCATAGTGGTGGACTTGGCAGGACTCATTCACTACTTACAGGAGGTCCGAAAGGACTAGGCCGCCACATGTTTATAATTTATTATGAAATCTGGGCGGCATAACGATCCATCATATTCCATAGAATAAAAATGTCACGTCATTCCATAATATGCACTGGCGGGGGGGGGGGGGGGGCGCGGCGGGGGGGGGGGGGGGGGGGGGGGGGGGGGGGGGGG
>JAABNX020000002.1:8842442-8854754 GCA_015163995.2 Mormyrus lacerda | reverse complement strand
TGCTGGTGGGGGATTCGAACCTGCAATCTTTCGATTACAAGTGTGCTTCCCTAACCATCAAGCCAGCACTGCCCACAGTTAGCCTCTCCCAGTGCATGGTAGCTCTGGCGGTTTGCTGGGCCTCTGATCTGTGTGTGCTGTTAGCCACCAGCTGCTTTTCAGCCCGTGACCTGCAGGCTTCTCTAAGTAACTGGCCTCACTCAGTCACACCCAGCACACTGGAGACTCGCTGTCAGGCAGACAGTAACCTGGCTGTCCATCCTGTCTGACTTCTGCGGTCTAGGATTCAGACTCTGAAGGAACTCTACCTGCACTCCCGATCTCCTGAATTTTTATACTAACAAATTCTCCCCATGTACTCTTGGCATCTGAGATATAGTTGCCCGTCCAGATTTGACATTCACGCACTTGCTTATTTTTGAGTGGGCAGTGAACAATTAAATGGCAATATTTTTGTACGACGGGTAAGCTAAAGATGTATACATTTTTGGTTTAAAAAAAAAAAAAAACAAGCAAAAAGAACTGTGGCAGGTGCCCTGCATCTTTGTGTAGGCAGCCATCCCCACAGTGGGATTTTACATCTCTTGTGGTCACTTTCAGTGCTGGTAGTTTAGTACTGTTTGCAGATTTTCACAATGATTGGTTTACATCAGATATTTGACCTTTTAATTTCTCTCATCTTTCCCTTTTGCATTTGTCTGTCTTTGTGTTTTCCATCCCTGTTTATCTGCAGCTTCTATGCCCTGGCGCTGACTTAGGAGGCTTTGCACGGATGTATGCTTTAGGTAGTATATGGTGGCAACTGATAGTCCCCCGATTCTGTTGTAGATCGCAGACAGTCTAGGGGATAACAGGTTGCCTTGCGTTACACTTTGGCTGTGTAATTACTAAATGTTTACCAAAAGCAGGCTGAACATTGCTGAGCACCCGTTCCGACCAGTAGCCATCTGGTGTGTGTGTGTATCTGCTGTGGTATGTGGTGGCTGAAAGGTCTCTGCTGCGTAGCGTCTGAGCATGCCGGTTAAGGCACTCACACCATGCCACTTTTCCTTTTCCTTGCAGACGCTGCCTCTCTCCAGCAGTCAGCCCATGCACACTTGCTGTCTAATCTGCCATCGCGAGTTCAAGGACTGGGGGGCGGGCCCCACGAGTGGGCTCCCGGGCCCCGGGGCCAGGCTGGCGGACGCGGTGCCGGCGCTCTCTCAGGCACTGCCGCGTGAGGGGCCGGGCCGGAAGCTGGCGGACGCCGTGCCTTCGCTGTCGCAGTCGCTGCTGGGCGAGGTGCCGCTCTGGATCTGCCACAGCTGCCGCAAGAGCGTGGAGGAAGAAGAACGTCAGGCTGCCCAGGAGCTGCCGGTATGGAGGACCGCGCCACTCGAGACCCCATTCCGCTCCCGGAGGGCCAGGCCGTCCCATAGTTTGCAGAATTCCCTGCCCACACACACCTGCTAAACCTGGTAATTAGCTGATTTAAAATGTGTTTGAGCAGGGAAATCTGTAAACTGTGTTGCCGACTTGCTCTCCAGGACCGGAATTAGGGCTTCTGTGCTGCAATTTGTAAGAGTCTTAGGCTCTTCTTAAGACATTTAAGGCTCAGGTACATGTGCTTTGGACTCTTTAGTGAAATTCTGAATGATTCCATTATAACGAGAAAATTCCGTTAGTTTTATTGAAGTCTTGAGGAAAATGCAATTTCTTTCCTTCCCTGACTGACTTATAAAACAGCTGTCAGTTCTTTTGTATATGTTTTAAATAGCAAGGTGCCCTCCACCAAAACAAATTGAATTTGATTTTATGTTCATATAGCGCCTTTCAGAAATGGCAGCCCCAGGCACTTTACATGGCAGGGCTGTCACTGTTTCGAAAAGTCAAGTTCGAACGAATTTCAAATGTCAGTGAATTCATTTGAATATACAGTGGTACCTCAGAACTCGAACTTAATCCGTTCTGAACTTGGGTTCAAATTCTAAAAAGTTCTGATCGAATTTTCCCCATAAGAAACAATGGAAAACCATTTAATTGGTTCCCGGCCCCAAAAAAATTACACCTAAATATGTTTTTTTAGCATTTAAACACAAAATGAACAGTATAAAACAAGAAGAGCATATACTAAACACGTCTAAGCACATTTATCAAGATAGTAATCCTGTCACACGGCACGCAGGACGAATGTGCAGGGAGCGTGGAATCAGGGTCAGGCAGACGGAAATTCAGGAACACAGAACACTGGGTTTATTGCTGGCAAACAAGGCACAACACGGAGTGGACTTCAATGACAGAACTGGGGAAACATACTTGAACGCGGACTTAAATACACATGACTAATTGGAAATAACGAGAAACAGCTGCTGACATTGGGATATCACACGAGGTTAACGAGGGGGCGTGGTACACAGGAGGATCGGCCGAGTCGGCCGTGACAAATTTGTAAAGTGAGAAAGTAAATGTGCAACGGCTACCAAAATGATATAAAGTACAGCGTATTACCTAATGTTTTTAATAAAAACTATCACCAACAAACGATGCATCACAGCGCATGCGTGGCTGAGGATGAAGCGTCACCCTTTGTTTCCGCTGCGAGACGCGCCACGTGACTCATTTCCCCGTGCCTACAAGTTATCTTAGGTTGGCGTTCACAGTTCGACTTCTGAGATTCAGGTCTAGGTCATTTTTTATTTTAATTTTTTTAACTGGTTGGTTCGACTTTTGCGAGATTCGAGTTCTAACGAGTTCGACTACTGCGGTACCCCTGTATTAGAAAGCCTGTGGGGGACAATGCACGCCATGTCACTTTCATATGTGTGTGTTCATACGTTTTTTGCTGTTAATTGCATTTCATTGAAATATTAAAATTTTCCCCTAAAGAAATCTAGAAAACCAAGGGGTGTTGCTTGACACTACAGCCGGAAAACTGAATGCGGCGTTAACTTTACTGCAGTGTCATAGTCAAGGTTTAAACCCAAAACCACTCTCATTGATGATGTGTGTGGGGATATGTGGATCTTTACGGGAATATTACAGAAAGCAGGTTCGAGTTTAAGCCTCATCTGCGGAAAAGTCACTGGTGGTGAATGGATGCAGTGCAATTATTAATAAATACATGTAAAAACGCATAATATGAAAGTTACATGGTGTACATTATCCCCATATTTTAATGCTTAACGCACACTTTACAGGACATGTCTGTATTATTTAGGTGTATCTTTGCTGTCGCGTTGCAGGAAATGGCAGGTGAGCAGGGATTGCAAAACTATTGCGAGGGAACACAAAGGTATTGCAAGGGATCGCAAGAGTGTTTCTAAAAAATATCGTCCCACCCTGACCTTTTAGGGACTCTGTAAATGGCAAACAATAACATTCCAACAAACGGTCCAATGCGCTTATATACTGCAGTGACACTTTAAAACTGGAATGGGTTAATTATAGGATGGCTATGAATATTTTGCATCGTGTTCAAACGGACGTTCGGATATTGGTTAAAAGGTGAAAACCCTATTACATGAGTATGTTGTAATAAAACCCTGCATCATTTATACAGAGCATATTCATTCTGGGACCTGAGACGTGTATGAAATCCTATACTTATACCCGTCTTTAACCACCAGGCGTTTCTTTATTCTGACCATCACAGGTCTCCCTGTCCCACTCGTCTTCCTACAAATCGCAGAGCTGCGGCAATGGCTACCCAGAGCAGGGCTCGGGGGAGTGGGACCCCAGCTCCTTCCTGTCCGCCAGCAAGCTCTCCGGCCTTTGGAACTCGCCACACAGCAACGGGGCATCGCTCTGCAACCACAGTGCCACTCCTCACCCGCAAGGTCGGCCAGCAACCACCCACCTGCCCGCCGGCCCGAGGCCGCTTGTGTAAAACCCCCCCCACCCTCTCCCGATTCTCCACTGTTTTAATTTTAGGGACCTTAGTCAGTCAGAAAGGTGCACCGAGAACATAAATGGTATCACTGAGTGTTAGAATGACCTTGTGAGAATGTCATCAAGTGTTCTCTGATAGACTTGTGTAACTGGTATAACCTGTGTTTTTATTTTTATTTTTTTCGGAAACCTGTTTCTAAAACAGATCAAGAATATGTTAAGGGTTTTTTTTTTTTCCTGACAGCTGACAGTGGTTCTGTTCCATAATTAACTGTATTTTGTCTTGTACCAGGTGGAACGATTGGACCAACCTGCCATGAGAAAAGAGCCTCACACGAAGCACCTGGGAAGTCGGCCAAGTCGGCAGGGCCCAAAGTCTGCCCCTACAGTCACCCAGCGTCCCAGATTTCTTCTGTGACGTCTCCTGGGTCCCCAATCTCTGCTTCCTCTGACCTTTGCAAGACCACCCCCAAGCACTTCAAGTCAATGTGTCGCCGGCCGACCCCTCCAGGTGAAAGTCTTATTCATTCCCGCCATGTCGGCGTCCGCTCCCAGTGCGGCTCCGGGGTAAATACGTTTCCACTGATTTCCAGGCGAAGCCTTTCACTCCAGCGATCACCATCAGCACCCAGACCTAGCAGTGCCGCCCAACAGCCCCACGGGCTTGTCCTCCCACCATCCGTCTCTCCTCCCGCCCAAAGCGGCCTCTGGCCAGCAGACGCACGTTCCCTCGGCCGGCTCGGGTTTGACCGCGCACGCCCCTTTCACGCCCCTGGTACCAAACCTCCATGCGCCGGCGTCTAAGCTGTCGGTGGGTCCGGACAGCCCCTCTTCCTTGCTCAAGCCCGGCGCGTGCAAGAACTCCCACATTCCTGCTGTCAACAGCCAACACACTAAGCTCGGTGCTCCCCTCTCTGGGTGCAGCCACCCGTGCAATGGCCACAGCAATGGAGCTGTTGGCTCGTCAAACGCGGCGCTCTCGTCTGCCGCAGCATGCAGGTTAGTGTGGCAAAGTGCTACCCACTTCCTGGATAGATTATAGTTTACTTTTTTTTAAAAACCATTTTCTGCAGTTAAATGCCATAATGTCTGCTCATGTGAAAAGTAACACAGGTGAAACAATGTTGTATAAATACGTGTGTGTGTGTGTGTATAACAGTATCTGTTATTTTTATTTCACTGTTTTGCTGTTTTACTTGATTGACTTAATTGTTGCCATGTGTCTTTTTTTATTGCCTATATATTTTGCTAATTTGTTTTCCGTGTTTGTTTTTACTCTTTGTAATGCATCCTTGAGGGCTTTTGAAAGGCACCTATAAATAAAACGCATTATTATTATTACTTAACCAGGTGGCTCATAAACCATGTTCATTGTTGGTACTCGTCGCCATTATGCATAACAGGGACCAGGCGTGTAAAGGGCACAAGCTGGCGAATGGGACTGCATGTCACCCTGCCTGCGAAGTGGAGGAGGTCGAGGACGAGGACAGCAGCTCCGAGCGGAGTTCATGCGCCTCCTCATCCACCAACCAGAAGGATGGGAAGTACTGCGACTGCTGCTACTGCGAGTTCTTTGGTCACAATGCTGTAAGAGTGCCCCCCCCCCCGTGTGTTACACTGTGAGCTAACATGTGACTAAGAATAGGACGCATGTTGAGAATGACATGATTTATTTAGCCCCCGGCGGCGCCGACAAGCCGGAACTTCACGGAAATCCGCGAGAGGCTTCGCTCCCAGCTGACGCGGCGTAAGGAGGAGCACCCCCAGCGGCACGACGCCGATGCGGCTGTGCCCAGCGCCATCGACCACCGGGATGTAGACGAGTTACTCGACTTCATCAACAGCACGGAGCCCAAGCCTGTCAACAGCGCCAAGGCAGCTAAGCGCGCGCGCCACAAACAGAAGAAGAAGGTACGCGGTTATGGAGACACGGGACCTTCCCAGGCAAAGCTACCTTTATCAGGCTACCTTTGCTCGCTTGTCTTGGCTCGTTAACATTTAAGCAAAAACTCTTTAAAGTAGACATGTCTTTAAAATAGACATGTTCAGTGTAACTTCTAAAGCATGTAGATAAAGCTTACAAATATTAGGTGACACATTTTCAAAGTTTAGGGCCCCAGTTCTGATGGATTTTAGAAATCTTGATGTAGAAATTTCATTCTCTGTATTTAAAAAAAAAAAAAATAAAAAAATCACTATCTTTCTCCAGGAGAAGGAAAAGGCCCAACAAGGCACCGTGGAAGCTTCCTGCAATGCCCCCCACTCCTCCCTGCCAGAGCCCCTGGAGGACACGCCTGCCCCCTCAGAGAGCGAGGCGGGTCGCTTACTTGACTGGCCACAGCTGGAACTGGAACGAGTCAACAGCTTCCTTACCAGCCGTCTGGAGGAGATCAAGAACACCATAAAGGACTCGATCCGTGCCTCCTTCAGTATGTACGACCTCAATCTGGATGTCAACGACTTCCCCAAGAAGGCGGCCACCTTGGAGGGCAACCACCTGCTATCTCACGTCAATGGGTCCTCGGACCTGCAACAGATCGACCTGGATCTATCTCCTCTCACCCTGGGTGGCTGCAAAAGCCATTTATTCAATGGGTGGGAGGACGCCGCCGCCAACAGTCAGGACGTACAGCGGTTGCACGCCACGCCAAACCTCTCGAAGCTCATCCGTGTGCGTTCCCCCGAGCGCCGCCAGCCCGCCAGCTCCGCTGTGGCCTCACAGGTCGCGGCCCCGACGTCCAAGACGCAGGAGGAGGCATCTGACCCAAAATGCTCAGCGGGCTTCAGCGGAAAAGTGAAGAAGGCTAAGAAGCAGCAGCAGGAACAGTGTCTGCAAGAGCAACAGGACACTAAGGTCCTCAGAGCTGCACTTGCGAATGAACTGCATAAAAACAAGGAGACTCAGACCAAGGCCTCGGGTTTGGGGAGCAGCTCCAAACTGGGTTCCAAACAAGCTCTGCAGTCCCAGCCTCCTCCCGTGGAGACGCACAGGGTTTTGGGAAGGAGGTCAGAGGAGAGTAAGGTACCCGCACAGAACCCTGGCGGAGCCTCTGGCACGGCAGTCTGTAGGCCGTCAGAGAAGTGTGACACGGAGGTGCGAGGCTCCAGGCAGCACAGGATGGATCAAGAATCAGAGGGGAAAGGTCCTTCTGTCACAGCGATGGGATTCCAGCAGCCTAAAGGCAAGGGCAGGAAGAACAAAAATAAGACGGACAAGTCCAGCGGCTCTATAGGTAAGGGATGGGGCGCTCGTGCATTTTCTGCATGACTGAACGTTACAAATGTCACTGAATACTATGCGAAGAAAACCTGGCAAATGTTTGTATTTCTTGTTGTGACGAAGCCGTTTCACTAGATGGCAGCATTTTGCCATTTTAATTCTCATTCCTTCCGGTTGACCAGATGATTGTCTCTGAATCAGGAAAGATGATAAAAATGAGCACCCCTTTCAAATTTTGTAGTCAAAGGGAGATAGATTGGGTTGGGCTTACTGTAGATGTACCACCTGCTAGATGGCGCCTGCGTCCTGCCACTGTCAGCTGAGTGTTGCTCTTTTTCTCAGATGATGTGTTTCTCCCCAAAGACCTGGATCCCACAGAGATGGATGAGATTGACAGAGAGGTTGAATACTTTAAGAGGTAATGCAACAGGAAGCCGGAAAATAATACAACAGGAAGCCGGAAAACACTTTCTCATCAGCCAGGTTTCCTTTCATGTACTTGAAAATCTTAAATTTTGAGATTTTATTTATGCTTTTCTGGTGCTGTTAATGGGGATAAAAGGAGGGTTTATTCGTGTGCTTGAATCAAAATAAGAACCTTTGCAGGGAACAAATTTAAACATGAATTTAAATTGTAAATTGAAATTACTATTTATTTTACCAAAGTCAAGCTAACCAAGAATCATTTGGCAAGCAGCTTTTCGAAGAATAATTATAATAATCTTGGTGTGTTGAGTGTGCAATTACTTGTGTTCCCACGGATTATCCATCGTTTTTCACCCCTTGTTCAGGTTAGTTTGGAGACCCCATGCTCCTTTGAGTTGTAATCTTCTGGGTGAGGTTGTCTGCGAGTTCTCTGCAGTTTCCACCTTTGACTCATCTGGCTAATTATGTTGCTTGCTGTTAGATTGTACAGGATGTGGTAATGCTGACTGGGGCATGCAGTCCTCCTTTGGCTTATCACAATTACATTTTAGTTTATATAAATATAATTTCTAGTAAGATCTAATGTTAATTATCGTAAAGCTATTTAATTTCCCAATATAGTCTTTTTTATAGGGTGCAGCAATAAAAAAATTTTGATGCCGCGAAGGATGATGCTACTTTGAGATGTTCTCTAGTCCCTCTTCAAGTATGCCAAGGGGATCGTAAGAAAGGGAGTCTTATTACCTGTGTACGTGTCAGATGGAGATTAAATGAAGCTCCTGGCAAGCCTAGTAGTTTAGTGTGAAGGTTTTAATTCACCATAATGATTGGATGCTCTTCTGTCTGTTTAGCTTTGGGGGAGAGTTTGTTCCCAACTTAATATTGTTTGTGCTTCAATAATGAGTGCCTGAGAGATGTTTTTAAGCACAAATTTAGCCTGACTGCCGTGATTGGGTGCAGAGTGGCTCCTGACTGCCGTGATTGGGTGCCGAGTGGCTCCGCCCTGTGCCAATAATCAGGAGATCGCCAGTGTGAGCCCAGTCACGGCAGAATAGTCACATATCCACGAGGCCCGCAAGCCCCAGCTCCAGGGACCCAGCACTGTGACCTCTGAGCCTGCCCTCACCTGTTTGTCTCTCTCATGGAGAGCAAGATGGGGTAGCAGAGAAGCATGCCAGTGTACCTGTACCTGTGTAAATGACAGACAAGAGGGATGTGATCTTTAATCCTAATCTGATTGGAGAGGACCAGCACCATAGAATACAGGCTTCATGATATGATTCACAAACAGATTGATTGAAGGTTTTAGTTTTTGTTTTGTACATTATTTCATTATGCAGCAATGACATTTTTGGTATGCATTGTTTTGTCAGTTTTTTGTTTCAGGCACACTGTAAGCTTTATGACACTCAGTCTGTGAGACCACAGCTAAACCTATCCTCTCCGTTTTTTCTCCAGATTTTGCCTGGATTCCGCGAAACAGACCCGCCCAAAGGTAGCTGTGAACTGGTCCAACTTTAGTCTCAAAAAGGTTCCTTCAAGCACGGCTCCTTAATGAGAGACCGTGAGCAGAGAGACCCAACCTTTCAGCAGGGCTGTCCCACCAAAACCAGCTTGGCCACATATTCTCTGTGATGCAGATTCCCACTACTTCCTTCAACCAGCCGACGGTCACTGGGCGGATCCAGGAAGTCCGAAGATGGATGTTTTATGGACATTTTAACTGGCTTTTATGTATCAATGCAACAGTCACCTGTTCACAGCTACGGCTCTGTCCATGTGCCAGACTCTCCCTGGCCATCTCTCTTTCATGATTAGATGTGCTCATTGGATAATAACCCCCATAATGTGTCTTTGGTTACAGACCTGGTAGTCCATTTCTGTGAACAATTACTGTAATATTAAATTTAACATTTTATAGCCAATGTGGCATATTTTTGACGAAAAACTGGGCTACACACCGTTAACTTGTTTTACATGTTTAATTCTCATTCACACTTCAATTATAGCATGGCATTTTTTTTTTGATGATCTTATACATATTTCCCTAAATAAACTAGTGTAGAGAATTTGAGAAATCCTTTAAACAAAAAGAAAGCAAATATCACATGATTTTAAACCGAAGAAAGCAATTTTATTCATTGTGAGCAAAACCCCCAACTTCATCCTTTTGTCAGCTACATGTGTAGCCCGTTCATGGCATCAGAACAGTGCTGGGCTGACTGGCTGTGCACCATGATCATCATGTTAATCGTGTGTAAAATTTAATGCTGTGCATTATGTAAGGGTTGTAATTCCCATACGAACGAGGCACATGCTATTGTTGAACTTGCTGAATTGTTATGGAATTTGTATGACAACCAATGAAATTAGGATTGGCGTAACACGACCCACATACCAGTATGTTCTGTTATGAAATGCCATCATTCTTCTGCAATTAACTTTTTTTTTTTTTTTTTTTTAAAAAAAAAAGAAATTAACTGACAAAATTGCAACACTAATTTTAACATGATTTTATTTCCTAGTGAATACTTGTCATGGATTTACTGCAAAAACATTGAAGTTTGCATGATGTTTTTAAGCAAAAAGAATATCAAGTACTTCAAACTTAACCTATTTAAAATCTCTAGACTGTAGTCAAACTTGTCACATATCAAGTGTTTCTTAATATGTTCATAAGCCTACATTGTGAACAAGTTCATGCCTGTTTCCGGTTGAGTACCTAGGCGCGGTCCAGCGGTGCACTTCAGGACGGTGACCCACTGACTTGACTCTGGATTAATGCGTCCCCCCCTTTCAGCACTTGAAGCAGAATTTTTAAGCGGTATTCACTTTTCAATGCCTCATTTCATTATACATACTGTGCCTGCCCTTAGATATTAGAGAAGCTCCTCAACTCGCATCATAGGAAGTTGTTTTCTTCTTCTTTCTCGCTCTGAAATATGGTACAAACAGCTACATTTACCAGGGAGTCTCAATGTACTTCATGCCCTTGGAAATGTCATGTGCTCTGCTGTCCCCCTCTGAGAAGAAACAAGCTTAACATTGGTTTTGGGGTTGTGAGGGCTGGGATTTAGGTTTAGTCACACGGAAGTTGTTCTGCATCTGACAAAAGAGTTTTAAAGATTTTTAATTTACCTGTTGAATTTTTTTGTTTTTCATATTTCACAAAAGTATCTGATATTATCCTGGATATATGAACGTTACAAGACATTATCTTAAAGGTTTGGAATGTAGATTTATACTATACCATGAAAGGCCAAGTGTATGTTGGCCTGTCTGTTTTTTATTATTCATTTTTGATACTGTGAAAAATCTTTCATTCTGAAAGATTAAAACAAAACCATTTTGGAAAAATGTGTGGTGTTTGCTTTTTTCCCACATGATTTCACAGCTTAAAACAAAAGACGTTTTTTCGAATGCAGCATCAGTAAATTTTTGCTGAAATTTTGCTACATCATTAAAAAAATACCGTTTAAAAAGTAAAGACGTTAGATTCTGTCTAGTATTACATAAAAGGATATTTTATTAAACGTGTGATTGAGATATTTTTGGCGTTTTTCTTCGACAATGAATTTTGTCCTAATCAGACTTCGTACTTATGACGAGGAAATGCTGCGACCGAATCGTTTGTCACAGTGCGAAATTTTCACGTCGCTATAGTAATTTTGGTACTTAGAGGAACGGGCACGTTAGAAAAAAGTTTACATCCGTTTTTTACTGAATAACGAAGAAAAACACGATGGATTCAGAAAACAAACCGAGGAAGGTGAGTTTATAGAATAACACACGTTCTCCTGCGATGCTATTCCAAGCTTTTAATCTGGCTTTAAAATAAAACTACGTAGTTGTACACTGACGGTTTTGTATTAGTGTAATTAGCAAAAGTACCGTTCAGCCTCCAATTATAGTAATGTCTGAAAGCTGGTTTAAATAGTAAGTAATGTGTGCCTCTATATTATGATTTGTTAACATGCTAGGTACTCGTGTAGAAGTAGTACTTGTATTCTAATACTAATCGATCGTATTATGCGTTCAGTGTGATAATTTTGAGTATCAAGTGTTCATTTGCTTCAATATAATTGTTAAAAGTCGCACACTTCACGTATTTATTGGTACTAATGCTATGGCTATACGCATACCTATTACGGTGTTGCCAACTTCGGTCAGCTGGCCGGCGTGAGATTTTCAATGTGAACACACATGCAGACGCATTTACATGTGACCATTTAATTATATTATAAATATTCGGAAGGGATTGCAATCTACCCAAACGTAGCTAATTTTAGGATTATAATGGAATAATTTAGGTTTGCCTTAAGATTGCTGTGGTGAACGTGAAAGTCTGAAAGCGTGAGTGTCACGCCAGATGCGTGAGAGCTGGCAGCCTTGCCTATTATAACTGCCGACCGGAAGACTTGAAAAGCTATACAAACCAAAGGCTGTACAAACTATATTAACTAATGTTAATGCGATAAATACGAGTATTTGTACTTGCGGTTATAAATAAAATGTGGGTTTGTGGGCTTCTCCTTATTTTGGTCACGTTTATGTCTGTTTGTTTATTTTACTACTGCGTTATCCGCAAATGCAAATTGGAGTTTGGAAAGATAATGTACAGGAATAAACAACTGTTAGGCCTACCCTTTGTTGTCTGTATTTAAACGCCAGTAGTATTAGGAATAAATTTCATGATTTAGAGGCTCTTATCTCATCGGACTCATGATATTATAGGAATAACTGAAACGTGGTTGAGAGAAAAGGATGGACAAGAATATAATATGGATGGTTACACGTTG
>JAABNX020000002.1:8811048-8822144 GCA_015163995.2 Mormyrus lacerda | reverse complement strand
TCCTGTAAGCCTCAGAATAGATGGCCAAGTGTTCTCAACGTGTAGCTTCAAATAACCGATGTCCAAGCGGTCTCTGGGATTGGGTGATGATCCGGTTTATTCCATACCTTCGGGTGACATAAAAGGACCTTTTGCTTTTACATACGGCACTTGGCGCCGGAACACGTGATTGGTTCACATCGACGGCTCGAGAATCGATTATTCCCTCCACGCAATAACTCCCTGGCAACCTCCTGAGTGGTGGTGTTTATAAAAATAAAAATTCAGGAACACTTCAAAATATTGCATTAATTAGAACTGATGAGAATCTAAAAAAAAAAATAGAAAATTAAATCGAATCATCTAACCGTAAATATGACGGGTGCATGAACCCCCTTCCCCAGATTGTAGCATCACTGGTTTATTTTTGTTTGTTCTATAAAACACCTGCATGGCCCAATTCGTGTGCATGTTATTGATCCGGGGACGAGTAATGGCCCAATAGCCGAAAGAAAAGTTGCGTACTACTAACATAAGAGAATGTCCTAATTTTGGAGGAAATATATTAGTGACATATGTCAATGTACCTGCACGTTTTTTTATATATATATCTGTGGCACATTAGACAGGTGTGTGGATTCCAGGGGTGTCGGAAACTGGGGGAACGCGTCCACCCTAATATCGGCAACCCCCCAACTTCCCAATTAATAAATAAATACATGATCAACAGCGCGTGCCTTATCTGTCTTTATAAATCCGCGCGTCACTGAAGAAGAATTTCTTACCGACGATATACTACACTACGAACGTTTCAGGAAACACATTGGAGCGTCAAGAGACAAACTTAGGAATGACGTAGCGCTAAGAAGGTTTCGGGAAACGCACCACAAAACTAAAAGCAAAAGAACATTACAAAAGGACAAGTACAAAGACTGAAATGAGCGCAAGGTTCCAGGAGCAACAGGCTGAGCCCGGAGCAAAGGGACTTTGCAAAGGGTTTTAGTAATATGTGCGTAAGCAGGGGCGCAGTACGGTATGGATCTCCTGGCCGGGAGCTTTACGGGGAACCCTGAATACGTAAAAGTGTGAAATTATATAAGGCTAAGGGGCTGGCTAAGGGGTTGGCTAATGGGTGGGGGGGGGGGGTCAAAGTGACGTTTCGTCACGGAGCCCAGAGTATCTGTCTACGCCCCTGGCTGTTACCAATAGCGTTCTGCTGGTTTTTGTTTTTATTTGTTAATGCAGTTTTTTATCACTCCAAACGTAGCTTAAAAGGGAACCTGGGAAAGGACAGATTTGATAATGCCACTTTCTTTTCTTTCAACCACAGAGCTAACTTAATACTCGTATTTATTTTTGGATTCATATTGTAATAAAAATTTGGTTTATGGACTTTTTTTTAGTTTTATCCTAATTTAATTAAAGATGAATATACATATTAAATAATTATAAATTGATATATTGATCTTATAATTAAAAGCGAAGTGTATAATTATATAATTTGTAATTATTTAGAGAAACAAATATAATTAGGAGTCAGATGTACCAGCCGTTTATTTAATGTTTAACGAAGAGCTTGAATGACCATTACTAGTTGTTAGTCACATTAAAATACAGAAATGACAAATTACATACCTTTATTGTTTTGAATGTTGAAAGCAAATCTAGTACTCCATATGTAGAAACAAAAACCAATTTCCTATCTATAGAAGACTTCCCTATGATTATATAGTAATATATATTTTGTCAATAAAGTGCAACTAATGTATCTGTAATTCATTTTCTAAAATAAGGTTAATAGGTTAATGTGAAATCACTTTATAACAGGCGAAATTCAAAAAGCAGATTGAATAAATCTTGTTATAAATTATTTTATAACCTTAATATACCCCCGATCCCCCTCCGCGCCAGGAGTACATGAATCCATACTGTAGGCCTATAAATAATACATTTTAGTTTCTTTGTCCCATTAGGTTCAGAACTTGTGCCCTTAATTCTACACGACTAATTAAGTGTAGGCTAACAGTCGATTACTTTGTCAATACAACATATGTAGCTATTAAACTACTTGATTTCTATTTTAACAGAGACGTTAAATCATCCAAGTTTTCCATAGCTGATGTGGAAATCAATGCACATAAACGTAATTATGATGTCCCTTTCGTCACAAGCAGAAAATCCCATTGAGGATCTATCCAGTTTGCCCACTTCCACAGCTCTCAATGCCTGTCCGAGTTAACATCGTCACAGTCACTGAAATGCGACGATTCCCCGTCGCTGCCGTTGGAAGATGCCACCTTCTTGTTGTCGATCGACAAGTCTGATTTTGTTGTAGACAAAATGATCAGATGTCCGACAGACGCGTTAATATCTCGAGGCTCCCCTAACAACCGCAGCGGGTGCTGCGCGGAATCCGCCGGGTACTTAATGCTGCTGCCCAAAACGCTGTCGGGCAAACGGGGCTCCAGTTCCGTCCTTTTACCCTGATTGCCAAGCATGCTGTGTTCTGCGCCGGAGCTTCTACGATCCGGTTTCCCAACACCTTCCAAAAGTTCTGACAATTCCGTTATATAAATTTGTGCCATTTGAAGAGTATCATACTTGGACAACTTCTTCTCGTTTTCCAGTGATGGTATGACACTTCTCAGCTTGTCGAAAGCCCTGTTCAGTCCGTGCATCCTCCTCCTCTCCCTTGCATTTGCAGCCACGCGCCTGTGCTTTTGCGGACCGGAATTTTGCTTGTTAAGTTCCCCTTTTAGTTTATCGCAGTCATTTTCATTAATGGCAACACTGCCCGATAACTTATTCCGTGATATTAAATTTTCAATCTGTACTTCCACAGAGCCATGCCCGTAAACAGTGGATACTGGGCCCTCCGATGACATAAATGCATGAACGGCACTTGCTGCTTGAAAAGCGGGGTTCAGCCAACTGCGAGAATCATTATGTGATAACCTTGATATTTCAGCAAACTGAAATTTGTCTATGTGGCAGTCGTGGATGCTTCCCTCTGGCCAGCTCAAAATCGATTTCTTTTCGGCTGTCATATTTTCTTTTCCTGTGACAAAAAAAATTGTATCAATCAAAATAAAACGATCATTAAATTCCTCACCAGCATAGAATCCTTCAGTCAGTATTTTTCCTTTTGTTGACTTATTGTTTCCCTTATGTTGTAGTTTTCACGGGCAGGAAGACTCTTACAAACACCGAAACATGCGCAAATGCCGAAACTGAGACTTAAAATCTCACTTTACTCCTAATCCGTGTTTGGCTTTTAGCGTGAATTACTCTGGTCCCCGCCCACAAAAGACACCGGTCACTTATTAGTAGCCAATGGCGAATGTCACACACTTCGCAATTCTCCAAAGATTAACGAAATAATAATAATTAATAATAATATCCGATTAATTGGAAGCATGTTTTATTTTAAATATTTTTTAGAATATCATATATCCTACGTCTAAACAAATTTAATACCCTGTATCTAAATTTAATGTCAGTTAAATATTACATTCTTTGAACGTTCCTAAACTATGAAATCAGCATTTCACATAGGAACGGGAACTCATTAGGGAAAATGAAGTGGCACATATGAGCACGCGCCTTTTCAGAAAGGGCAGAAAAGTTAACATGTATAAGAAATAGTAATGCAAGGGATCAGTTATAATTATCAAACTCTATTAAACCAACTATCATACTATTTTAAGATCCACCTATAGTCTGTATTCTAAAATGGCTTAACTGATTTGGACCAAGATGATATAAATAATTGTACCACCACAGTTCGTGGTAAGGAACAGCCATCGGTAGACTCCAGTCGCAGACTAATTCGAAAAATTTCCTGACGATGAAGGAATGTGTTGGTTGATTTGTCTGCGAAACTTAAAAATCAAAGAATAACAATATGTATCGTCACGCCTTTAACAAATAGACCCCCCGTTTGCCCCCAGCTGAACAAACGCTCGTATGTCAGTCTTGAGTGCTTATGCTATATGCAGGTAGTTACAGATAAGCAACGGACTTGGCAGCCAGTCATGCTACTATGCCTGTTGGTATAGCGGTAGAATAGGCCTGTAGCCCAAGACCGATCTCAAATAAACTGTAAAAGGGCGATATTACCAGTCGTAAAATGAACAGGTGGGAGACACGTCGCAGGACGCACCTGTCGCCAGGGATCAGCACCCGGATAGTACAACTGATATAGAGAAAAAACTCAAGTCTAACCAGGAAGCAGGTAACATACAGGCATCAGATAGCAAACCGTTTAAATAAATAACGACACAAAAGCGCTACATTCCCGTAATAAAATCGATCAAACTATATTTAATATAATGCAAAAGAAAGGCACCTGCGCCTTCGCATCCATGCATAAGCAAGCCCCCTACATCAGCTGGCGTCTTTGGCAGCCGCCAAACCGTCTGATGCAGGCCCGCGTCTCCCATATGCTGCTCCCGGAGTTAGTTTGACTTTCACACAATTTATTACTGGGATTTACAATAAAAAAGTTCATCACTCATCACAATAACAACATCAGTTTTAATTAAGACGCTCTTCTTTAAGCCCGTCATTACAATACGCACGGGACGTTCTGTTAGTGCGGACCAAAGCTTTTGTTTGCGCTCTGATTGATATGAATTGTTAAAATCTTTCTGGCCAGCGTGATAACTAAGACACACGGCAACATGAAAAATGTCCTGGCTGGGAGGTCAGCACTGCCGATTTCAAAGAAAATTAACACAAACCGCTTTAAACATTATTAAACGGTTTTAATATCTTATAAATTAATTATTTTGTATATATTTTTTTTGGAGTAAAAACAAATTAAATTCGTGAAATGTATCTACTTTTATTGAACACCTTTTTAACGTTTCAATGGGCAATTCATATAAACCATTCTTAAGATCTCTTCAGTTAAGTGAGAAATTAAAAAACTATCATTTATGAATTTACAATAGACAATAACAAATTTTGTTTAGATTTAAAGCCTGTGTCCCCCTCCAGTTAATGTTATAATCTGAGCTCTTTGCTTATCCGTTTTAATGTGCTGATTTTCTGATACTTTAAAAAGACGCAGCCGTACAAAGTGGACACACCGAGCGGAGACAGGCGGCGAACGCGAAACGCTGCTGAGGAAATCCCCCTGCCCTCCCGTCAAAGAGTTAATGAGCCTTGCCGCGCTTGAATGAACTGGCACGTTCTCCAACCAGGGGTGTCCATTCATTTTCCCATGAATATTTCATTGCTGGTTCCCCCCCAACACCGTTGCGACAGCCTGTATCCCTGCTGTATTGAAAGCTGGGATGCAAAGCTTCATTTTCCATCTGCTGTGGGGTGTGAGTGGGGAGTGGTACTGGGGGCCGCGGGAGGTGTGAGGGACATTGCTGGGGTCACTCCGTCTCCCATGTGGCTTCGCTGGGAGACGCTTGGTTCCTACGCACGCGACTCACTTTTGTGCATCACTTGCCCCACACGCATTGACCTGATTATTCAAGTGTCACCCATCCACTAGTCCCCCCCATTCATCAATCCTTATTATTATTTATAGGAAAAAAACACATTCTAACAATATCTTAAGCACGGTTTAATGAACACCGGGCGATCTGCTCCCATTAACCACATTCAAAACTCGATTGTATTCAGGAACCGACTTTGATGCTTGCTGTGAAAAGGTCTTTTCATCTATCTTCCCACCAAGGGTTGCTGAGTATTATTTTATGCACTCTTTAGCTAGTTAACATCTTCTACAGATAGTTAATTTCTACAATGCGGATTCATTCGTCTAAGCGCCACATTCTGACGATGCTGGTAAAATCTACAGGTTAATAAGAATATTGCGAAGTTTTAATATTCTTCAATGGAAATTGCATTTTGGCTAATTGTTAGTTTTCTTTAATACGTAGCGGTTATACGGCATATTCGGCAAACCTCCGAAAGCATCTGCTAAATAAGCCTAAATAGGTAAATGTTAATGCTACGTTTCACCAACCGCACAAGCAGAACTTAATATAATTAAAGACTTTAAAGGCTGAATGTTTGCATTTCTTTTCACAATAGACAATATAAAAACAGCAGCAAAAATTAGGCCTAACGAAGTGAAAAAGTTCGGCCCTTGATATCTGAGGCTATGTAATTATCTGGATTGACCCGAAGCGACGGAGGTGGGGCGGGGAAGCGCTGTGACCCCCCTCCAGCCGTCCACCCGCACTTGCAAATAAGGAGAACTGGTAATTCATTTAGGGTCGGGAAGTTATTTTCCAGTTGGAATAAGGGGGTAATTAAAAGAGCGATAACTCTGGTCGTTTCTAATGAAGTGTTATTACTGCTCAATTACCAGGGCAATTTGCTTTGTGAAATTACCCCATTATTAAAATGATGTTTAGCTGAATTAGAATATAGGTAATACCGGTTAACAGGCTTTAAAGCTGTCGGATTTTATTTAGAAATATTGTTCCGTTAGTAGTGGTTACTTTTAAGCCGACATTTTAATTATGCCGAGAAGGGCATTACTTACAAGAATAGCAGGCTATACGCATTTTAAATGCACCACGAAAAGTGCGTATGGAAATAAAGTGTTACTGTAGTATATAGCTATAGGAAATCAGCAGGAGTTTTTAATTGGGCTATTAGGCTACTCGTTGATTTCGGGTTGCCTGTCATTTTCTGCGTGTCTGATCTGATCGGCTGAATTACTGAACTTGCGGAGGCAGAGGGGATGGATCCTTTGTGTTTATCGGATCGCCGAACTTACTACACGGTTGCGCAATCAAAGGAAACTCGGAGCCTTTAGCGTCCGGATTCGTGTGCCATCCGCCCGCCTTCTAGCGTGAAATCGGAAACTAATTACGGAAAACGCAGGTCTTTCCCTTCAAGAAAAGACACCTTTTCAGTATCCCTCAGTTCCTTGGAGGCTCATTCAGAGCGCAGCCTAAAACCCAAACAGACAGTAATATAATTATGTTTCATTTATCATCGTTGTTTCATTTGGATTTCCAGATTCTTAATTTATTCTGAACCTTAACAAAGTCTTATTTGCATTATGTAATGTGATCCACAACTGCCCACAACATATTTTCATAGTGTGCAGCAGGACTGGTGTTAGGATCTCAACACATCCAGGGTGTAACAGTTCTGAAACTGAGAGCAGGGTTATTAAAGCATCAGAGCTAAACAAACGATTCAGGGCCGGTTTCCGATTCAGCCCCGATTTCCACACCGCTGTTGTGCAGAAGGCTAAACATGCATAGCCTTAAGCGCGGAGAACATCTGCTTAAGATGTAAACATAGCCCGATTCCTCATCTGCCTTCAAAATATAAAAATAGACAGAGAAGAACGTCGTTCAGCTGTTCCTCTTCCTTGTTCTTCCAAAGAAAATAGATGGATGGATGGTTTGGTGGCAGTGAGGAGCTTCAGCTAAATGCAGCCGTCCTCTTTGCAGGAGGAATTGAGTTTATTATTTGGTGCTGTTCCTGCTTCATGGGTAACACAATGGCTGATTCCTTGGGGGGGGGTAGTTCTGGAGCGTTTATTTCCAGCAGGGAGTTTGGTAGCAGTATACAGCTCCACACAGAGAAACACAGGCGGCCGTCTCCACAGACCAGTAGGAAGTATATCTGTGTCTCTTTGCTGAAAGTTTTTGCCTTTTGCTGTCGAACCCCTTTAAATGGATATAGACAGTGACGGGAATCTGGGCCGGCTAAAGTCTGGCTGCCGGGGTCTAACGAAGTCAACTTATCTGAGAGACGCTTGTGAAGGAAGTCAGTATGCGTAAGAAGAAAGTGGTTCAGACATTATTATTGTTTAATGTTTGTACCTGATGGCAGATTGTTTGTCGAGCCCTATAAAACAGAGGGCTGGATGTTTACATTCCCCTGCAGCGTTTCATACTGCCATCATAATCGGTCACTGTTTGTGTAGCCATGGAGTGTGTAGTTTGTGTTTGGCCCAAATAAACCTTCACAGGGACAGGAGCAGCATGCTTCCGCAGTGTTTCTTGTATTCACCGCACTACTGCATGGCTCTTGTCTTTCGTCTAATTTTTGTATATCGTTAATAAGTCTTTGTAGCATGCGTTGCTAAATGAGACAGCATTCCAGTGCCCTTGTTGCACACAGTCAGTAAAACATCTTTGAAAGCTACATGCGTTGAGCTGTAATAAATAATATTGTAATAAGTCTTTTGTTTCAGTGCTGCCCCATATGCTCTTCAGATACGTATGGCGTGTGGATATTATGCTCTTCTTTCGCCATAAGACGCTTCGATGAGCTGGGAGTTAGTGTGTACCCTGACAATCTGCAATAAACTTCAGGACTTAAGAGAGCATCCATGCCGCTTACTGTGCCCATGATTCTGCCAGCAACAAAAGAGAAGTGTGAGTTTCCTTAGCCAGCATCTATTGAACCAGTATCAGATCGTGTTCCACTGCTGAGACTTTTAAGCACTTATGTAAGTCGTTCTGGCCGAGGGCGTCGGCTGAATGCTGTAAGTGTAAATGTAAATGCAGTAGATGTTACTGATACGTGCTACGTGGTCACTGGGATCTCTGTGACGCTTTAGAATGAAACTCCCCTTGTCATTTCCTATCATCTCGATCAGAGGTAGCCTGTTTAAGATGATTTAAAAGACATATATTTCCTGTCATGGCCTAAGTCTACATCTGCATTTTAACTGTAAATTGAGCATTCAAGCTGCATTCTAAGCGTGCTAACCGGCTGCAGCACTGCATAATTTTTTATTAATGCATGTTGGTAATGGTGGCGTGGCCACTCAGTCAATAGTTCCGTAGATTCCGGTGAATTTTACGCTCCTATACTGGCCTTAAGTGCCAAGTGCTTCCTGCATTATATAAGGTTATATTCCCACCCCAAGCATTTTGTTTTCTTTTTAAGATAAGATAATCCTTTAGTCCATGAAAGAAGTTATCTGTGTAATATTCCGGCCTGTAAGTTCAGTGTCTGGATCAATTGCCTTTGGAACAATTACTACTGAATATTTTTGGTAAGGCTCTACATTAACTGCACCTTCATAATGCCTTTGTAATGCATTTGTAGAACATTCATAAAAAGCTTGTAAGGTCATCTTAACATCCTAACATTCTTTAACATTCCATGACCAGATTTTCATTGTAAATCTTATGTCAGGCCCCTGTAGTGCCTTAATTGGTAGTTGCCCTGCCTTGATTGGCCTCATGTGTTGCACCTGTGAAGGCTTCAGCCCCGGAGGCCTGCTTGAGCATTTGCTGTGTGTCGTCACGCTGGTTGGTGCAGCTGCTGTTGTCTGTGGTTCCCCACGTTGTCGCTGTTGCCAACAGCAACGCCTGTGTCTGTGTCCCCTGTGCTACCTTGATTCCATTCACCTACCACCTGTATCGCTCAGTAACGCATTTGGACTCTGCACATGTGTCCTGTTCTCCCCTCGCCTGTGTCTGCTCAAGCTGTGACATCATAACCTGCCTCGCACCCTGATTTAGCCTGATTTAGCCGCTCATGTCATTCATTCCTCGGCTTGCTTGTTCATTTATGTCTTTAATTGGCTCATTTGGCCGGTTTGCTCACAAATAGTTATCTCATATCTCATGAACAACGGCGAGCAGAATTCTTTCAACCAGTAGCTTCTGGGATCCAGACCCCACAACCCTGCATAGAACAAGTGGGTACAGAAAATGGATGGATGGATGGATGGATGGATGGACAGAGTTTTGACGCGTCTTAATTTTGCGATGGCATTCTTCTTTCCATGCGTTGCTTCTGTTGAGCCCTTTGAAATATCAGTGACTGACGCACACTTTTGGTCATTTCAGCAACACTGAGTTTTGTCATCCCTTAAAGTGATCAGTTTCCTGTCTGCTTGGGAGCCACTGAGTTTTGTCATCCCTTAAAGTGATCAGTTTCCTGTCTGCGTGGGAGCTCACTTTGGGCAGGCAGATGTCAGTGTCAGAGTGATTTCACGCAACCTGATGGTGCATTTGTCTGTGTTAAGTAGCCTGTGCTTTCATAAATATTCAAACTTCTTTTTTAAAACATTTTTTCAAACTAATGTATTTAAAAAAACATATCTTTGGAATTAGGGCAGACAAAGGACAGGCAAGGTATAACCAATCATACATTCTTCCCTAAGTATTTTATTCAAACCCACCACAGAATGTCATTATTCATTAATAAGTGACCAATAAAAAAAGGGTATATAATTAAAAAAAACTGGTAGATTGATAGATAGAACTCTGCTCAGGTATACTCACAAAAAATGAAAACTAATATAACCTGAATGAATAATTTTGTTAGTTTAGTAATATTTCTGCACTTTTCACGTGGTACTGCACAACAGCACATAGTTACTCTCTCTCTCTGCAGATTTTCTGATAGCAGACAATAAATACACCATGAATATTTCACCGACACTGATGAAGTCAGAAATAAACTAAAGGTGATAGATACTGTAACCTTCAAGGCTGCCTGCTTGTCACTGCCTGTGAAACAGCCCTGTATTAAAAACTGCATTGATGGATTTGCGTCTGTGTGTGAGTGTGTTTTCAATCAATATGAATTTAATTATATTGAACTCCATGACAATTTGTGCACACACCAACTGATTTTTTTTTGTTGCACTGTACTCTGTCCTGTTTCAATATGTCATATTTATTTAACTGCTGATTACTGGAGCTGTTAGATAAAACTGAATTGGTGGCGACAGAAGGGCAGTTGTGTTGAGGTGGCAAGTCACCATGACAGCAACAAGACTTATCTCTTGACGTTGTTTTTCCTCCAGCGCTGTGTGGCAGGAAGTTACACAATGGCAAACCCTGCTCACCACCTTTTTTCAGCTTATAGTAAGAAGTTAGAGTGCTATTAAATTTGCTTCCACTAATGTTCTGTTTTGCAACCAGCCCAAAGATTATATAAAAGGGTGCTGAACCAAATAAACAGCAGTAAGTGTCTGATAGCAGGGCTGGAGATACGGAGGAGGTGGGACTAACCCAGCGAGACCCTCCACTGCGTCAGGACAACATGTGGCAGATAGGAGGCTGGGGGCCTGCCCTGTGACCTTGAGCATGACAGGAGGAGGTGGTGGGGGGGGGGGGGGGGAGGGAAGAAAGGCAATACAAGTGGCCCCCCCCCCAAAC
>JAABNX020000002.1:8784065-8808421 GCA_015163995.2 Mormyrus lacerda | reverse complement strand
TATATATAGTCTTGAAAGATACATTTAATCTATTTTTAAGGTAGATTTATTTTTAAACCATTCAAGTCCTCTGAGTTGCTCCAATAATTAGTAAGCAGAGGTAAGACTACTGCCATATAATTTTCCTGTTTCTGTCATTCTACTCTTGTTACATTTTTTTAAAGAATTCACTTGAGTAGCCAACAGATGGTGTGGTTTTCAGAAAATACCGTTTTTCACAAAGCAGATCTTGGGGTGAGTTTCTGTGTCATGTCACTTGAAACATTTCCCTCCTCTCGTTGATCACAATGGACGGAGAGCCACAATGCATTTAAGTGTGAACGCATTTATTGACAACAGTGTTCGGCAGGGTTGCCGTGTGTGTGAAGGGTATGGAGATGATGGCTTAATCGGGGGTGCTGTTCCAGGCACAGCAGGTCTCAATTACTCTTATTAGGTTTTTAATTGCCAATAGACAATTGTTCATCAGCCCGTCTCATCACAGGGCTCCCCTGGGAAATCAGAACGAAAGTGAAAGTGACATTCGAATGCGAGCGCACTGTACTGCCATTACAGTACCTGCCCGGCCAGCTTTCCTTAGTATGCGATCAACAGGTTCTTGGGCAGAGTCAGCAGCGCAGTGCCGTGTTGCGCTGAGTTCTGGGCAGGACACCCATGACAGTTTGTAGGCCTGATGACAGCTGGATTCAGGCCTGTGGTCAGAAGTAGGCCTGATGACAGCTGGATTCAGGCCTGTGGTCAGAAGTAGGCCTGATGACAGCTGGATTCAGGACTGGGGTCAGAAACATCTGGCTAAGCCTGTAGCTACACTGCATGGCCAAAAGTATGTGGACAGCCCTAGTAATTACAGCAATGGGCCACATAGGCCGTGCCCATTGCTGACACAGGTGTATAATTAAGCAGACAGCCATGCGATCTCCAATTACGGCAGCTGAATGGGTGGTCGTGCAGAAGAGGTTAGTGACTCTGCTTGGCGCCATCATTGGACGCCAGCTTTCCGAAACGTTAGGTTGCCGCATATCTGTCCTGCTGGAGCTGCCCTGGTCAGCTGCAAGTGAGGAAATGTGGAGGTAAAAGTGTCTGGGAGCAAGTTTGGTTACAAAGTGGGAGGACATGCAAGCTCACAGAGAGGGACCTGGTCACCCAGCATCTACGCACAACCTGAAAGGCAGCAGATCCCACCAGCAAAGTTCCAGCATCTAATGGAAAGTCTTCCCAGAAGATCAGAGGATATTATAGCAAGAAGGAGTCAGCCAGCTTCATATTAATACCCTTGGTTTTGGAATGAAATGTTTGACAAGCTGGTCTCCACATACTTTTGCCCATATACTCTATGAAGATCTCCCTCCCGGTGCTGAAGGGATCTTTCTTGGGGCTGATGTGTTCCCGCCCCCCCCACCCTCACCCAGTGATGAAGCAGAGGAGATCACATGGTGCGTAAGGAAACTGAATTCAGGAAGTGGAAATTTTGGTAACTGCTAACAGTTCCTCATATGAAGAAGTCAAACCAGACAGCTGTGGAAGTTCTGGAAGAAGCGGCTCAGTAGGTTAGCGGCGATCAAAATCTCCCAAACTGTGCGAAGGGCTTGCCGGACGTGGCGGCTTGATTTCCGGAATTATCACCGCCGTTTGTTTGGGGAGCAGCGCGGCACATTGCGAGAAAGCCTGCCAGCCACGGAAGGGATATGAAAACGAAGGAGGCAGCTGAGGACGTGAAGGCCCATCGGACTGTCTCTTCATTAGCAGGAAACACCTGCCAGAACCTGCTGAAGGGGACCCCAGCTGAGTGGATAAACGGGGCCTGTTCGCTGCGGGCAACTCGGTGGTTGGAACCAGGGTTTCTGTCCTTGTTAGAACCCTGAGCTAGAGATGGCCCCTCCTTCCCTGGGGTGGCACGGAGGTCCCCTGGCAGACACCGCGCTGAACAGCGGGGACTGTGACAACAAGCTGCCCCCCCCCTTAGCCAGGGACCCGTCGCTGACACGGCTGCCGTCACCGTTCCGTCTCCCCCGCCGCGTACCTAACGTCCACCTTTCTGAACATGAGGTCGAGGGCAGATCTTTTAGTAATCTGCAGCTGCAGGGAGCCTTTGCTTAAGAGGTGAAGCTTTGGTGAAGGTGTGTAGGACGGGTGTGTATCACCGCAGCCAGCCCAGCCATGCAGCCACGCGCTGTTTGTTTTTGGTGTGTCTGCACACCAACCTTTATAATTTATGAACTACACCCTGGGAAGGCTTGTCCTTGTCACTTTCACGACAGGCTCTATAAACAGCACACTGAGCCGACAGTGATCTCAACTAAAATATAGGAGTTTAGCTAACTTTCCGCTGTTTATATAATTTGCCGTGAGGTATAAATGAAATTATATCATCTCTAGGAATGACTCACTGCAATGAGGGCTGGGGAGGGGGAGTTGAGGTTGGTAGGATTTTTTTTTTCCTGAAATATGTCACCCTAAACTCTAATCATTAACTACATTATGATTCAGTGCAGACCCGGGGACAAATGAATCCATTATTTACTTGCATGCATTATTGGATTTGATAATCGTCTGCTTGTGTTATCTTTGGCATCCATTTGACTATAGCAGGAGTCGATAGTAATGAGTATACAGTTTCATTCCTCTGGTGATATCAATCTAGGGCAAATTGAGCTTTAATTACTCATAACACTGTGCAAATATTTGGTAATGTCATGTAGTTTTAACCAGTAAATGGACCCTACGCTTCTTTTATGGTGGTGGCATCCTTGTGCGTAGGACTGGCAGATAACAAACACCCCAAAAAAGTCCGTGATTGGCGCAAAATCAGGATGCATCGCCTCGGTCTAAGGGTGTGGTGGGATCCTGCAGGTATGCGAATGCTGGTTCCTAATGGGCTGACTGGTGAGCTGGATCATGTGTCACAAAGTGCAAATGGACACGCTGCGGAAGATGACGACCGCGGAATTAAAGTTTGGTTCGAGCCGGTGACATTCATCAGTGTCACCTTATGCTGTAGCTGGGGGGGGGGGTGTTCCCGTGGTTTGGCCCCCTGACAAGGGTTCTGGAGCGTCCGTGGTTCCGTTCGTGGGGTAAGATGAGCGATAGGGGAATGTTTTCTCTCAGCAGACCTTTGTAAATGTTTAGAGGTCAGCGCTGCTGTTAATCGTAACGCGGCGCTCGATGCGAAGCCGCGGCAGGCTGGCGATGGCAGCCGACAGGCGGCGCAGGTTGAAGCATGTCCCTGCGGTGTCACCTCTCAAGTGCGAGGGCTCCACGATGGCTTCTCTGCTCCATACAGCATGACTAATACTCCTGGGAGACTGCAGCGTCTCCATGTCCCCTTACTAGTTTGCCAAGATCCAAATTAATTGGCTGTCCTTGCATTTGGACACACATGAACGCACACAAATGCACGCACACTCACACACACACGCGCACGTTTGTATTCATATCTTTGTGGGGACCATCCATTCATCTCTAAACCCTAACCCCATTAATGAAGACCTTAACCCCTACCCAGCCCTAAGCTCAACCGTAAGTAACCAAAAAAAGTACAAGACTTTTGACATTTTTAGTGTTTTGATTGTAGTCACAGATTTTTCTATAAAACTGAGTTTCCCTGAAAAAATGGTCCCCGTACTGTCAAAATAACAGGTGTTTATCATATTGTGGGGACATTTGGTCCCCACAATGTAATCTATATATGATCCACACACAGACATACACACACACACACACAGAAGGGCATAAATTTAATATAATTTACAATGCTCGTTAATTTATTTTCTAGATGTGTCAGACTTGCAATCTCCGCCAGCCATGTCAGTTTTGTGATTGAACTGTGCATTAGCTAATTGAATTCATCTATACATTGACATGAGGTGTTTATAGAGATGTAGTGGTCTGACCACCTGATGTTATATCTAATAACAAGCCAAGTGTGTTTGCTAGCTCAGCATGGTTTGCTAATTTGGTTTTGTATAATCGCGAATGCAAAAGTACTTAACCATTTTTTGCCAGGAATCGCAGCAGACTGGTTCTTGGCCCTAGACTTTCGGTTGCGACAATGTTGAGTGACTGCAGCTGTCACTGTGAATTCAGCTTGATGCCCTCATGTCTCGCCGATGGCAGCTGAGGGCTACGGAGGATTGTGAGATCAGACAGAACCTCTCCAGGTGCAGGAAACTCCTCCGGGTTTGACTGCTCTAGGAAAGTGCAGTCTCTCTGCTGATTTGCCAATCATTCCATCTTTAAATGCCGTCTCTGGTTCCGTAGAACCTCTGTCTATCAACATTAGAATTGTGACATGTCATAGCCCGGGGCTACAGACCACCTCAGTTTTACTGGTGGATTGTCTGCAACCTAGTTCACTTCTGCTAAGGCAAGAAAAGCAATTTCCACATTTTTGTTGTTGTTATGATTGTTTTCTTGTTTAACCAGTAAAAAATAAAATGGCAAGAAATTTTCCAAGAGTGAGGGAAGTCTTGAGCCATTATTGAGTTTGATCGCCTACAGGATGGCTATCAAGTTACACTCCCAAGAGAAATTTTATTTCAGCCACACACTGAATTAACCGATTCAAATCGCTGACTTAATTGAACACATTTCACCTCCTTCCCGAGCTGCTCACAGTGTGCCGAGGACCGGAAAAGTTTCTGAACTTGACATTCTGACTCGAGTTACTCTGAACTGTGGTGTGTGTTGAAAGTTGTGTGTGACGCCTACTGCTAAAAGTTTGTAACCGCTAAGTTTTCTCCGCAGGATATCCAGAAGGCTAACCAGTAAGAATGCCATTATAGACTTCACAAAGAATTGACTAGCGACTCTGTATCCCATAAATATGGCCATCTGACTGATGTCCCTGGGGGGAGTCTATATGTCAGTGTCAAGGTCTTATTTAAGAAATATGCTCAGTCACTCTCCAGGGAGGCTGGAGTCAGGCGGCCGGCTTCCAGAGTCGGTTGCCATGGTATCACAGTGAACATGTGACAGTCAGTCATTAGGACAGAACCTTCACTGGCAACAGGAGATTAGAACATAGTCGCCTGTTTAGTAGTTTATTATTTTGCGTTTCCTCCACCTCAGTCTACCAGAGCCGACTCCTAATGCAGCGCCAGTAGAACTCAATTAATTGATATGTGAACGTTTCTTGTGTGTGTGTGTGTGCGTGTATGTGTGTGTGTGCAACGCTTGGCGTATTAAAAAGGCTACAAGTTGGTTTTTAATGTAAATGTTTGTTATTATGCCGAAAATAATATACAAAGATTTCATGGTACACTTTCAAAAATCAATATCACTTGACTGAAAAATATTGTGTAAAAGTATCATGTAAATTTCAGCAATGGAAAGAACACAGCAATAGTATTAAAATGGCTTCCCGAGACAGAACCATTATGATCATTATTGGGTTACACTTTGTTTGCATTGTCCGCCTACAGAATATTTGTAGCATTTCAGCAACTTATTTTAGATTCATCAGTTAAGCTGTTTCTTCTTGTAGATGTAGGATACACGGTATATGAAAAGGTTCATGAGCATACCTGCATATTCTTAGAATAATTTAATTCAATTTGACTACTCGTTCAACTGATGTTATATTAATTGTTGAATTTCAGTTAATACGTTGCTGAAATGTTACAAATATTCTGTTTATCCTCTGTAGCGGGATGAGCCAAATAAAGTGCTACATAATATGCTTATATTTATTCCGATATAGTAACGAAGGCAGTTCAAGCTGCCTGTTAGCTTACGGTCACGTAAATGAAATTTCCATCAAATATCCCAAAAAACACCCAAATATAAGAATCAGGTAAGAATTAAATTAAATACCGGTGTTGCCAAATAAATACACAGGTGGGGGGTGGGGGGTGGTGGTTTATTGATGGTTTATTCTTTACTCAATACCTGCTGGCCCCAGATTTACTCGCAGTTGGCTGCACAGGGCTGGTAGAGTCTAAGGTTACATAAACTGCAGTTTGGGGAATGGCTTCGCCGGATTTCAGTTAGCCCGCCTCCGCGGCGAAACCTTCAGCTGTGTACTTGCTGATCATGTTCGTTCCACCTTTTCACGGCGGCACGTTTTAACACGGCGAGCAGACTGTGTTTCCGCTGGGGCCCGGCCGCCGTCCCTCTCAATAGCCTTTCATTTCTCTTTCTGTGGGCTGTCTATGGCTTCCAAAGGCGCAGACAAAGGGCTTTTGATTCTGTACATTTCGGTTAAACGTTCAGTCTTGTGTGTCTTTGTGTCGCATTACGAAGCGGCCTCACATTCTCGCCCTTTGTTTGTTTTTCATAAATGCAGTTTAATTGACTTAACTGTCCTCTGGAACGCGTGTCGCTGTGGAAACAAGGTGATTGATGATGTGTGGGAGTACAGAGACAGGGGAGCGCTCCGTGCTGTATGCCACCTCTGAAATGCATTTCGCAAAAACAAGCTCTGTCACCAGTTGGCAATCGCGTGATTTTCCTCTCATAGCAGTTGGACTTTTTATTTTCTTCCCCGAGTCCCATGAGGTGGGTTATTAAAAGCTACGCGTTTGCAGCTGCTTAGTGTGCTGTGGTACGGCGCTAGGCTAAGAGCTGACATTTCTTCAATTACATCTGACCGATCCCTCCTGCTTCTGGGTTTACGCAGGATGAAATGTGCCATGTTGTCCACTTTCACCCTTTTGCACTTTCTCTAATTAGTACCTAACTCAAAAATTTTAATTAAGCTCCCCGCTATTCTAGTTCGCGAATAATATTTTGTTTTCCATTCACATTCTGTTTCCGGGTACAGCTAATGACTTTGTGCTTTCCTTCTGAGAAGTTCTTTGGCTAGAATATGGCTGAGGATAATAGAGTATATGGGAGTTTCAAAGCCTTTAAATCTACAGCCACCTGACGTGCATAGTTTGGTTTGTTTTATGAATTAGACTTTAGGACATAGGATTTAGGATTTTACACCCTCCGAGTCAACTCACGATGCCGCCACTTTAAGATCCTTTTAAACTCATGTATTTTTTTCCCGTTAAAAAACGTTCACAAATAGAAAATAACATTAGCAAAAATCCACCAACCCCCCCCGTAATCAGCATGGTTTCTGAAGAGGGTTTGGAGGAGAATGCGCTCATATTCTGTCGCAAAACCCTGTCGCGAACCTCTGCCAGATTGTTATTCTGCTGGACTCTGTAGCAGAGCTGTAGAACAGATGGACTCCAGCAACAGCGAGCTGAGGAAGTGAGGAGCGTTCCGGGGATGACGACCCCGGGCGACCGCGGGACACTGGTGCCGCCCCGTAACCCCCCACCGTTTCTGACGAGCGCTAACAGGGCTGAGTCACGGTAGGGGGGGGGGGCTGAGCCTGGCGTGTCCCTGAAGCAGCAGCAACGCTATGAATTCCAGGTGGGGGGAGAGGAGACAGACCGGCCGTCTCCTTCACACAAACGCCAGGACGCTGCTAGAGTCCCCGCTGGTCACCCCAACCTCGTCATCGCACACAAACTCCTCATTCCACCATCCAGCTTCCGCACAGCTTCCAAACCTCCCTAATTGTTACCAAGGGAAGTTAATCTCCCTCACTGGCCACGTTTAGCCGGGCACACCCTGACTCACTGGCTTCACGCGGAGACGCTACTGCTGTACTCTACGGGGTTTACAGCTGGCCAGGCGTGAGCGGGTGCGCGTGCCGACGGCCGTTTTCCGGCTCAGGATGTGCTGTTTCGGTGATGAACAGGTGCCCGGTGCCCGTCTCAGTGGCCATGGCGTGACCTTCTAAATCCAAGAAGCTCATTTTATGGTGATCTCTTAAACCGCTGATGTCACAAGTTACAGAGAAAGCTTGCAGGCTGCCCCCCCATCTGGCATTTCCCACGTTCCCCCACGGCACCTCACCCCAGCGTAAAACATAACAGCAGTCGAACACTTTAAAGGCCTCCTTTGCCCATCTTAAGCTTCCCCGCTAAGGCTAAAACCTGCACATCCCAATCTGTTTATGTAGGTAGGGGATCTGCAGCACGACGGAGAGGACTGGCATTAGTGCTCCACGGTAGATCACACACCACAATAGGTTGTGTTGCTGTTTTTGATGGAGGGCGAATCGCTTTTGAACGGTGAGGCGGCTTTTCACTATGAAGCCGAGCAAAGCGAAGGACACTGTAAATAATAAAAAGTCGCGCCGGGGGTGTCGGTGAGTTTGAGGTGAGTGGGAGTCAGTCTGGATCTGGGATTAAAGTAATTGGTTGGTCAAGATACTAGGATGCGCAGTTTAACTTCAGGGTCTCATGTGAGCTGTTAAATGTTCCCTGGAGCATGACAGAAAATAGTAAAGTCTGCACAAAAGGAATTTAAACTCCACCGCAGCCCCTTTCTTTGTTACCAGTCCTGTTTGTCCGCTGCCATTGGACTATGAAAGGGATATGATTAATAAATCCCTGTTAAAGTTGGCTCGTGGAACTGCTGCATGTGGTTAAATGCTAATTTTTAACAATAGTTCTGTGTGATGGAGTGTTTCAATAAATACATAATATTTCTGTAAATATTTTAGATCCTGCAGGGATCCAGCTGTATTTCAAGAAGATCCCTGCAGCTGGAACATTTGCTGAAGTTTATTTTCATAGTTTGTAAAGGCAAACCCAGACCTATACTGCACTGTGAATGATCACATTCTGTAACTATGAATGTCCAGAGGACCTGCTTCTCCTTTGTGAATGACCACATGTCCAGAGGACCTGCTTCTCCTTTGTGAATGACCACATGTCCAGAGGACCTGCTTCTCTTTTGTGAATGACCACATGTCCAGAGGACCTGCTTCTCTTTTGTGAATGACCACATGTCCAGAGGACCTGCTTCTCCTTTGTGAATGACCACATGTCCAGAGGACCTGCTTCTCCTTTGTCAATGGACCTGCTTCTCCTTTGTGAATGATCACATGTCCAGAGGACCTACGTCTTCTTTGTGAATGATCACATGTCCAGAGGACCTGCTTCTCCTTTGTGAATGACCACATGTCCAGAGGACCTGCTCCTCCTTTGTCAATGGACCTGCTTCTCCTTTGTGAATGATCACATGTCCAGAGGACCTGCTTCTCCTTTGTGAATGATCACATGCCCAGAGACCTTTAAGAACAGATTTGATTCATCGATGTTCCCCATCTGCTTTGCTTTTATCATTGACAGCTGTGCAATGAAGTTGTGAAGGATGCCAATTATGGCCTTTGTTTAAAAACCATTAACATTATCTGAGGATACACTGTGAGCAAAGCCTGAAGGGTATCATCATTGTTTTGACTAAATGTAATGTAATTGGCACACATTTGCAAATAACATGCCGTCCTGTTTTTCTCATCACTGCCACTTCCTCTGATGTATTTTAAGGTGTGAATAAAATGAATTCCCTTCTTATGAGTGATAGGCCTGAATTATAGGAGAAGGGCCAGTCATTCTGTGTCTTTGCAGACCTAGTTCAGGTAAACTGATGCAAGAAATGGTTTCCATGACAACCAGAATCATCTCTTTATTTCTACCTTAATTGTAGTGTGTCCAAAGCAGAAAGAGGAGGCTTTTTTTGGCACAGCCCTTATCTCCTGGGCAATAGCATCAGGAAAAAGGCGGCACAAAATGTGTCTGTCCTTCGCAACCCCATGGTATGTCGTCCCGAGCAAACAAAAAGGGCTTTAGCAGGTTTCTGCCGATTTATGGCAATTACACAGTTTCTCTTCAAGATGCCGGAAACAGCGACCAGGATGAGAGGTGCGGTACCTCATTCACAGACGCAGAAAGCTAAGATATTTTCTACCCAATTTACTGCACCAGTAACTTACATTTCTTCTCAATGTTTCTTCAGGGATGCTTGCATAAGAGGAAAAATGCTGATGAATGTTTTGTGACTTAGTTCAATTTCAACAGAAAACATCTTTACCGCAGAACACAACACTGACAAAAATTTAGCAGTCCTTTGCCCCATGCATTATTGATTGGACGCATGATAGAATTTCAAAAACTCTCCCGGCTTAAATAACTATTCCTGCTCTGTAGGTCCTTTTCCTTTATAAGTCTGATTCTTAGTATAAATTCCAAAGGATGCGTCCGGCTTCCAGAAATGGATACCGTCAGCGAGGCTATCGATCTCGGCTAAAGTGAAAGGCTACTTGAGCTGGGAAAAGCTGACTGCGAGGTACTTGGAGCACAAAAAGGCATTTTGAGCATATTGACCATGTTATTGTTCAAGTCATTGTTCTGCCGTCATCGTGGCGTTAAATACCGTAAAAACACAATTTTCTTCATGCTAAGCTCCATGGTGTCATGCAGGGTTACCTGCCATCTGGAAGCAAAGTGGGCTAGATGAATCTCCCACATTCTGCTCTCTCCTGTAGAACCGTCCAGCTAATATCAGAACTGAACAAGCCTGATCTCAAATGCACAAATGCCAGACATGCTATTGGAGCAGGGCTCTGAAAACCAAATACTTTGACAAACCAAGATCTGAAAAACGTCTATTCATTTCTCGAAGGCTACAGCTAATCCGCCGGAGAGCTGACAAAGGAGGGAATTACAAAATGCTAATATATGACAATCGCTAATAAGGGGATATAACAGGAGATGCCACCTTCTTAACGAGACGCCGCTTTTCTAGGCACCGTGTTGCCAACGTCGCGTTGCCATGACACTGGCAAGTTTGTACACAGGAGGAGTAACAAGGCCGGCGCCGGGACACCTACCGGTCCCAGCTGCCGGTAGAATTCGTGAGATGTGATGTGCAAAGCGATGCTCAAACCGGTCGGCGTTAATTACAGGTGTACCATTTCAAAGGCAGCAAGGCAACCCCTGAGAGCTGGTGTGTGATGTGCAGCAGTGAAGACGGTCGCTGCGGATAGCGTCTGCTGTGCTACAGCGCTAATTCTCACTGCGGAAAATCTGACAGACCCCTGCTGTGGACTGGTTAAGGTACAACTTTGATTTTGTGGAAAAAAAAAAAAATTAATCAAATACTAAAGGCTTCAGTCAGAATAGAAGATGCTTGGCTTAAAGTAGCCCAAAAAACTCGATTTATTCAAATTACAACAATCCAAAAAGTCATTTGGTGGAAGTACTTTGTTAAATTATCCATAAATGAAGTTAGGGCTCAGCCCATCATTATGAAGGACGGAGGAACCTTCACTGAATATTCTGTCAAGCTGATGCATGTCACTCATTTGTGCCTCAGCCTGAATTTGCTGTCACTTCTTACCTGGAATTAGAACCTTTTAGCCTGGATACATAAATATAATTCTGATTTTGACGGAAACTTAATAAAAAGTGATCCACTACAGCACCGAGAATGCGAACACTATTTATTTAAATTTTGCGATAGTTCGTAAAGCATTCCATTTTTGTGTCAACAATGTCGCTGCTATTTTTCCAAGCCCATTTACTTCTTTACTATTTATTTATTTATTTATTTGGCAGATAACCGCATTATACAAAGTGTTAGGGAAAAAGTGCAAATGCAAGGGTTTTATCAGTAAAAAGGCTCACCGCAGAAAATAGACTTCGCAGCATCGTAATGTGTCGAGGTGGCCCATTTGCTTTGCGGTGCTTGGTAAATAATATAAATGGATCATCAAACCAGTGCTGTAACAAGTGCTTTATCATGGCACTGGAAAGCAGCTGCACGGAGAGGCAGGGTGAGATCCGTGTGCAGGATTCTGCCTGCTCGAAATGCTTAGGCTATTGTTGATCACACTACAGTGAGTGAACTAGCCCGGGATCGAAGCCTAGACTGAGTGTCCAGATTGGCACTTAACGATGGAGTGTCGCCTCGATTCCCAAAGAGCCGACTCTGTCAACATACGGGGAGAAATGGAGGGGAAAAATGGAAGAGGATGCTAGGGGAACGGCAAGAGTGCCGCGCCGCAAACTCACTTCGACAGGCCGGCTTGAAGCTGCCTTTATTCATTCAATAACAGACATAACGGCGGCTTCTCAGCGAGGGAAATCAGTATGTGGCCAGGAGATACCCCCCCTCGAGGAGCCATAGGACAACCTGCTCTAGTTCCCCCTGTTTTTCCGTTCGACGAGACCCCCCCCGGGTTAATGGTGTTGACAGGATCTCTCCCACATGACATCAAACCAAAGTGCAAGCGAGGCTACCAACTTTACAGGAAAAACTCGAAAAAATAAAATGATGATGTCATTTCCCCCTTGCCGTTGCTGGCCCAGTGGGGCTGCCTGATCACTGGCTTTCAGAATGATCACAAGAAAACAGGCTGTCGAAGATTTCAATTATGATACAGTAATAATCAAAATAATTCAGGCTGGAAATTCAACTGCCGATCCGTGGGCACCTCACGCTAAATGTAACATACTCTGTCGACGGCCTCTGTTTTTTATTTGTAAGCCAAATGAAATGTGAAAAGATGTCAGAAATGAAAGTGGATCTGGGAAACGGAAATCTAGGCAATTCTAACAATATGTTTGGAAGGAAAAAATTTAATGTTTCATAAATGAAAACCCAAAATAATCTGAAAAGCAAGTCAATGTTGGGCAGGTCCACAAGCAATTTTTAATAAGAGGTTCGAGGACACAAACCAAACAGGTTTGTTTTAGTTCCCTAACCTCATTTTAATCTCTGATCTCCTTAATTGCAGAGAAACTTCTCCTTTGTAAATAAGTATCATGAATATTTATACCTTCCTGATATTGAAGAAGAACTTTCAGCGACATGAAGAATGGTGAATAAACAGCTTTCATTCAGCCATGGATTTACTGTTCAGATGTGCATTTATATCGTTGGTCACATATTTCATGTGCGGATAATTGATTTCACTGCGGCGGAAAACCTCGAAATGTTACTGCTGTCCATGTAGCTTTAGTGCCTGATCCTTCCCATTTGGAGAATCTGATTATTTTACTTTCCACAGGATACAGAACTTTCCTTGCTAGAAAGGAGAGCTTAAATATCCTTTAATGCATGACAAAGGGAGAGGCAGCAAAAATCAAAGTGAGATAAAGTCAATTTAACCCTAATTTCTGAAATTAATGATAGGAGATGTTTTGTAAAGCTACACCAACACGAATGTGGGAAAGAAAGGTCTGCATTTTCTGTTGTAAAGGGGATTTTCACTTTATAGATTTAGTTGTAATCAACACTATCACCCGAGTATCTGGATGAAGCTTCTTTTTTTGTGGAAATGAAAGCACGCCTTTATATGCTTCTTAGTATAAAGTTTATTTATTTATTAGCCTAAAATTACTGATTATTTATTTTTACCAATTTGACAATTTGGTTTTATTAGTAAATAATAAAACAAAATTCCGCATTTTCCTGCATTCAAACAAATTTATAATGCCTTATACCAGCCACCAGGAGGCGCCATAAATATTGTCAAAGGTCATGATGGAGCATCTCTGTCGCTAAAATTCAGCTGTTCTTTTAAGCTTAGCTAGCTGAGAAAGGCTAAAGGGCTATATCTAGATCACACTTGTCAAAACGACATGTGTCCTGCAGCAGGAGGTTCATCTCCGTTGGGATGAAGATGGTCGAGAAGAAATTCCGTGACTGACAGCATGCACATTAGAGAGCTGGTTTCATACTGATGTCTTCAGAAACAGAAACACAAACATATATACAAAGCGGCTAGTCTGGGCAGATGGGCGGCAGGAGTTACAGCTTTTTGAAAGATGCTAAAACTAGAGAAATTTTGTGTTGCAGTTAAAAGGGAATGTCCTGCTCCGTATGGTGAATAAACCACAAGCCCCGAGAACATTTTAACACTTAGAGATGAGGACAGATTGCAAGCTTATGCACAACTGATTGCAGTGGGATATTTGTGGAAATGCACACGTAAAAGTCGTTTTAGACTTTCTCTTACCCATCTTCACCTCATGGTCAAATTAAATCCGACGGAACAGCATTAGCTGGGCCAGCAGCTAAAGGCTGAACAGGCGATGGCGGTAAAGACCTGGACCACTTCTGGGGAGAGAAGGCTGTTTCATCACCTCCACCCAGAACCAAGATTACACCCAGTCACAATATTACAGAATCAACTCTTGTCTTATTTCAATTTGCGAAAGGGTAAAGTGAGTTTGTAAATAAACAGATTGATACACGTTTCTCCTATCATTATTTATCTGCTTGCATGATGGAACACCGTACAAAACTACAGCTCTAAATTGCACAGCGTGTGGAGATGCAAGGAGTTGAATCAAGTGTGTTAAAAGAGGGGAAAACCAAAAATGTGCAGGACTCCGGCCCTCTGGGACTGGAGTTTGACATCCCTGACCTAATCCATGGCAGGGGGGGGGGGGGCACTATGAGCTGCGTCAGGTTTTACAAACAGCTTTTAAACTGAAAGGCTCCCCTGCTTGGCTAAATACTTCAATCCATCTTGTGCTTTTACTGCTTTGTTCCCTGGATTGAAAGACTCATCCAGCTGTTTCACATTAACATTAGTGACACATGCATGATTACAGGAGACTGACCAATCGGCACACATACAGGAGACTGACCAATCAGCGCACAGCGAGAGCTCAGTGCTTAAGTGAAATCCAGGTACTTTTAATTGAAATGGTAGTTTATAGACCCTGTGGTAGCTCATAGTGCCCCCCCTGACATGGATTAGGGGGGGTCACCCTACGTGTGAATGTGTGTCTTGTGATTGCCTGGCATCCTGTGCCCTCTGCTTCCTGGGAGAAGCTCGTCATGACCTTGTACTGGTTAAGCAGTTACTGAATATGGGCAGATGGCTGCTAATCTCTGGTAGGGTCAGAGTTCCTTACTTTGCCACGGAATAAATTTTCGGCAGTTGGTAAAAAAAAAAAAAAATAATAAAAATAAATAAAAAAATCAACACGACAGCGTTCCGAAACTGCAGCGAAGTCGAAATGCCGCTGGATTGACTGCATACTTGTGTTTTGTTGTTCTTTCTCGTGACAGAAGGAATTATTGGCATGCAGGATAATTCCGAGTGAGCGAACCACCTGAAATGAAGAGTGCGTTTAAAAAACAGAAGAGACGTCCCCTGAAACCGGCGGCGAGGGGGGGTGGTGGAGGGGGGATAGGGGGGTGGTAACCATGCATGCTAAAGATGGGAGGCTGTTTTTAATTTGGTAATACATATTTAATGTCACCCCAGGTGTGTTTGTATTGATATGAACCCTTATTAGATGCATAAGTCCCAGCCAAAATCTACAACAAACAGTGCTGGCAGAGTATTGCATGGAAAAGAATAATCCCTTTTGACATGCACCCATATCAAGTTCCCCAGAGTTCCCTAGGTGTACATGCATGTAAAATCTCTCTCTGCTGCAATGCCCTCAGAATAATTCCATTACTGAGATACTGAGATATATTTGTTCCTGAAAAATGTAAGTGTGGAATATTAAATTGAACAGACATCTTCATATGGAAGATTATTCTATTGATTAAAAAACAAATTGATTTTCTTATCAGCAGAAAACACCTATCAGTAGATGACATGTTTTGTTTTGGAGATGGTTACACGAGGTCGGGTCTGGGCTCTGTTTTCTTATTTCATCGTTATTTATTTAATTTTTATCACAGACCGTTCATCTGCATAGAAGGAAATAAAAAGTTAGATGGCTGGAACTGTGAAAAACATTCGAGTAGGCAAACACCCGCAGTTTGTACTGCGTCGCACGCATGCATGCATGCTTGTTCCGAGAGACAAGGACAGCTCAAGTCCTACATATCACAGAGATGCCTTTGCCTTCCTTTCAATATCAAGACACTAAAATGTAAATGAATTAAAATGAATTTCATTAATTAAATTTAATTATCCGGCCCAGTAACATCCTGACTTACAAGATCCGTTCCTTTGAATAGGGGTCTCACTTACTTTAGATCTTCCGCAGATTTCTGCCATTTGATTAAGAGTGTAGATGGGTTTTCATAAGATGCATCCGCTATCTCTATGCAGCAATACAAGGCCCCCATCATCTCCTTTTTTCTAGAAAAGCGAAATGAAATCAACTCCCCGATTAATCCCCTACCCGTGGCAGCAGTGCGCTGGCGTTTGCAGATGATCCCTAAAGCACAGAAATAGTGTTTTTGGCTGGATGCGGGACGCCGCAGAAGGATCGCCTCGACGGCACTGTGAAGACATCAGGGAGCCCATGAGGGCTCATTCTGTCGATAGCTGTGGCAGATACACCTCACTAAGGATCCTCATACTTCTTGGAGGGAAGCATAAAATGAGAATTAATGGTAGGTGTCAATCCCAAAAGGGAAACTTGGTCATCTGGAAACTGAAAGACATATGGCCACGTAAGTGCGGGTAACGCCGTCCCGGTGCCAGACGGGAGGCAGGGTGACTGCGCTGACATTCTCTTCTCTAGCCTGTGACAGGACTTGAAAGTTTTTTTTTTTATCTACTGGCTTTTTGTGGGGGAGAGACTCGACATCTTTCCTGTGTATATAAAGCAACAGATACAGAGATGGGCATGGTAACGGCCACTCGTGTATCAATCATAGGAACATCATAGCTATTAAATGAAAAACATACATTTTACCTCCTATTCGTCTGTAAATGAAAATGGGCTCTTTGCAAGGTCAGGCCATGTTAGCCAGGGGGCGGTGTCACTCTCGCAATTCAGCCAGATTAAAACATCTGTCTCCTGTGTCAAGACGGTCATCAGAGATTCATTTTACGAGTGCTTGACTTCACGTTCCGTCCTCTTTTTCCAAACTGAGTGTGGGTGGGATTGGCAACATAGAGTGCCGGCAATATTTATGATATTTGAGAAAGGGAGGCATTCGTCCACCATGCTGGGATTTCATCATTCGGACGTCAGAGTGCAGATTTTGGATAGAAAACACTATTATAAGATATAAAGAGAACATTCCAGGAATCAAAGTCCTTTTTTTTCCCTTCTGCAATTTATCTGTAAACCACAAAACTAAGAAACTGACTAAGTCTACTTTTCATTTTCAACTTCCTTTCTACAGCACCATAGTAACTCCAGCCTTTATCAGTCAGTTGGGTCTCCAGATTGGTTGAATTGCTTGTTGAAGTACAGCACACAGTAATTATGCCTTGGGAGGAGGAGTTTCCTTTGATATTAAACAAATTATTCTACGAAATCTATGTATAGTAAGTATGCTTTTGACAGAAGCATATAATTACTGCAGAAATCTCTCAGCTCCGAATAATGATTTGGATGGGTAAATTAGTCCAACCTTGAATTATAGGCCTGGTAACAAATAAGCCAGTTCAAATGAGGAGAAACTTGCATATTTAACATATACTGCATACTACCACTTGTCACTATTGAACAATCAGTATATTCAACTTTTTCTGGGTCAAGCGTGTGCACAGTTGCAGATCTGGTTACATTTTCGGAACATACAACTATTAAACTGGAAAATGGGATCTTAAAAAGGTTTCTGTAAGGGCTAAGGAATGTACTTGCCCTCTACACCCCATAATAATTCATGAAGGATAACCCAGGCATCTTAAATAGATTAATGAAATCTCAGATTTTACCCAGTGAGGAAGGTGCTTATTGATCCCGCAGAGAGGACGAAATTCAATATTGCTATGGTGATCAGATTCATCATCCTGATGCTTGGTATAATATCAGCACACCGCACGGAAGAGATTGTACCTGCTCTGATTCAAAATGCAAAATTTCATTCCAATCAATAAGAATGAATGGGGGCATGTCTCAAAGTCAGAGGAGCTACAAATGGCAATACTCGAGCAAATGTTCTGGAGGCTTAGGTTCTTAACTACGCCGCAAAAGGTATAACTGAGAAGCAAAGGGAAATAGATTAATCATTTATGTGTGTGGTGATTAAACGGCTCAGCGTTAATATTTCTCATTTTAATTTTAACCCGACTCATCAATATTAGTATGCTCAAAATAGGCAATTTGTCTTTTTGATTTTTTTTTTTTGCAAGGCTCGTGCAGGGAAGGTGTCCAACACATCAACATGAGGAGAGCTTTTGTGGGAGGTCTGGTGAATCTATGGGACGACTGTCGTCTGCTGAGCAGGTGAATAAAAAAAAAAAAAAAGAATTTATAAAAGAATTTAGAATTTATGTGCATATATTAGGTATGCTTGTTTTTTTTTCTAAAGTAATTGAAAGAATTTATATAGCAAAGTCTCTCTTCAAAAGAAGTCTGTCATTATTTTTTTATTTATTTTATAAATATTGCCTATATATAGGTATTTGACTAAAGTGAGTAATTATTTTTCCATATAACTATGATCACCCTGTCTCTTTGGTAGAACCTAAACCAGGTTCCCCAATTCCGGTTCTGGAAGACCAGGCCGGACCACAGTTTGCAGATTTTCTTGCTGAGACACACCAGTCAAACCTGGTAATTAGCTGAGTAAGGTGTGTTTGAGCAGACTGTGTTGGATTCTGGCCGTAATGGACTGGAATTGGGAAACGCAGAACTATTCTCAAGAGGAGTTTCTTTGGATCTCTTTAGATCTTCTGAAACAGTTCTGCTTCTTGAATTATAAACAAATCCTATGGTAGATACCGCAGCATAAGGGCTGGTTTTAGTAGTAAATGTATGTTTCCATAAATATGAGACTGCTTTGGAATGAATGAACTTTGGTCTGGGAAAAGCACGGAGTGAGCAGAGAGCAGAGCTTTGAGAAGATGCCGAATACAGGTGCCCAGTTTCCTGTCTTCCCCCTAATCCCTGCCAGCCCACCGTAAGCATGGCTTCCAGCAGCCGCTGTTATCATCATGCATTAAGAACGCTGGGCCATTTCCCCTCCTGCATTATTGCTATGGTGCAGTGGCATTACCGGCCGCCACCATAGCAAGAAAGTTACTCGTATAATTTTGGAATCTGAATTAAACTTTCTATTGTTGAAGTTGAACTTACCTGGAGTAGTTTGACAGCAAAATCTGGTAAATGTACCTAAGCTGCAGTTTTATGTATTCAGCTGTCATCTGTCCTATGCTGCCTGAATGGGGGAACTTTAAACAATTTATTTTCTCCAGAATTGGTGGATAACATATACTGAACTGCAAAACAGCAACTATATTGTGGAGATATTTGAGTCTGCAGTTGAAGGTGGATCCCTTCTAGGTCGGTATAAGTTTGACTAAGCTAGGCGATGCCGATATTATCTGCCCTTTATGACTTCAATAAGTTTCACCAACAGCTTTGCTTATTGTCAGAAAAAAAACTGAAGAATGTCAGACCGACATTCTCTCAACGTATATTGATTTCTCTTTAAAAAAGAGAAAAGAAAATACCATGAAAGTGACAGTAGACCATGATCTTTAGATTTGAACATCTGTGGCATTAGATCCAGTTTTCCAATCAATGTAATTCAATTCTCTCCAGCCAGTGTCCAACTGGTATTTTATTACAGACCTTTTCCCAGGCAGCACAGGGCACAAGAAATGCACCCTGAGTATCTGATCAACTCCGGCGACGCCCACCTTCACCTGAACCGCCACGCCCCCAACGGTCATCAACACCAGGGTGTTGAACAGCTGCATCGCAACTCCAATAATTAGTTACCTTGTTTTCAAGCCGGTGTTGAGCTAGTTCCTTGTCAATTATTGAGTGCGGCTTACTGAGTGGGTGCTAAGTCTATTAGGGCCATTCTGTGTATGATCTGGTCTCCTGGACTTTTGATCCTTGCCTGTGTGTTTTCCCGGTTTTGGCTGCCTCACTGATTTGCCCATACCTGCGTTCTCCCCTTTGAATCACGTCTTCAGATTGTTTCGCTTCTCTGCCTTTTACCAATTCTGACCTTGCCCGACTCCGACTGGAGCTTCTGAATTAAACATCCAACCCTTCTGTGCTTGGATCCTCTCTGTGATCATTAATGGGATGCCAATCCATCAAGGGAGTAAGTTTGGTTATGATACTTGTCCAGACCAGCTTAGAACACCTAGCTCCCATAAACACACACAATACTCCCACAGTACCGGTAGACCTTACCATTCATACCCAAATCTATGCCTTTACAATCCGTCCACATGAATGAATGAATGAATGAATGAAAGCTTTATTGCCCCAAAGAGGTATTTGTCTCACAATTACAGTAGAAGCCATAAATAACATAGAGCAAAACATCATTTAGACATACAAACACAACTAATAATACATAAAATGACAAATAATTAAAGTATAAAACGTATTTAAAGCACAATTTAGAATGGCGGGTGCCTGTCTGAATTCCCCCTGTTCATACACACCGTCATACTTTCTGTCCAATCAGGGAACTGCGTGTCTTTGGTCTGCGGGGGGAACCTGGACTAAGACTCCACACATGTGGAGGCATGTGATCACAATACCGTCTTTATTTATATACAACATTTTATGAGCAATATCTCTGCTAAAAAATAACAATTCTGTCGAGCATGACCTGGAAGGGAATATATGCTTTGAAATGTCTTCTGAAAATAATAAATATCTAGAAATATCCGATAGATAAGGCTCTGTATCCCTGCCACGCGACCCTCGATATGATAAGTCGTTACAGAAAATGGATGGATGGATGGATGGATGGATGGATCAGAAAGAGGCTGATCCTCCACACGACGTTGATATGTACTTGTACTTTTGGGAAGAGACATTGAAAGTGGATGGAATGATAGATCTTCACTGCACTGGTCAATATATTCGCTTGGACATGAAAAGTAGGTCCTGCGTTAAATCAGTTTCGTAACACCAGTTTTTGAGAATGACTTTTGGACCGTATTCCAGAGATTGACAAAGTGTGGCACGAACAGCCAAAGAGCTACTTCTTAGTGATGTGGCTGATATGATCGTGTTTTCCCTGGCATTTTCGTCCGTGCAGTGAATGGCACTGCAGATGTCCCGTGGCCTCAGCCTGTACAGAGGAGCTGAATTAAAGAGTCTGTGAACAGGAAAGGTGCAGGTAGGGCTTCGTTGGGTCACATGCCACCAGGGAGCACTGATCAGCAGCAGGCATCCAGGGAAAAGTGCACCTATGTCGTATTGTTAAGGCAATTCTGTGCCAGACTACAGCCAATCGGTGTTCTTCTCCACGATGGTTTCATGATTATTCATGATCACATGGTTCAGTGCAGGAAAGCTAATGGCCCATTACACGGCTGTTGCAATTCCCATCACTGAAATCCAGGAACCCGCAGGCCTCTGGGGAGACCAACACCGAACATCTGAGCAGAGGCCAGCTGTGATACACCAGGCGCTTTAGGCTCCACCTCAGCAGCACCATGTCAAAATATCCTGATGCTGCGTGACAGAAGCCACTATGTGTTTGATATTTGTAAATGTTAGCATCGCAAGGAGGGATCTTCAGACATTGTAGTGAAAAACTGTAATATGATATTGCAGTTTCTGTACAAGAAAACCCAAGGGCCCTGGGACACAGACACAGAAACAGACAGACACACACACACACACACACACACACACACACACACGCACACACACACACAGACTCACACACACACATATGTATATATATATATATATGTGTGTGTGTGTATATGTATATATTAATTATTAATTAGATCATTTATTTATATAATATATTGCAATTATAAGGCAGCACTTCTGCCAGACATAATGGTGGTACATTTATTTTAAGGAGGCTTCACTTCCTGATTATACATACGATGATAACCTGATTGCACAGACCACCTGTCAGTGACAATAATAAAATAAGGAAGTTGGGGATTTACTGAAACAGGAAAATGTCATGAAGAGGAACGGCAAACACAAGGAGACACAAGGCCGGATGCAAATCCCCATGTCAACAGCACCTCTCTGCAACTGTTGCTCCTCAGACTTCAATTTGATAAAAATTTAGCTTACGTCATAAGCAGTGGGATTTTTAAAGATGATGTCACTGGGTAATAGATATTGGGAGACACCGCTCCATCTGTTCATAGGGAGTCGAAGAAGAAAGCAAAGATTACTTTTTGGTACCTGTTATTTAGAATATCCAATTTTAAATTGTCAACAATATGAATTACACATACAGAGCAGAATAGCGATTGTTCTAAAATTCTCAAGGTTGGATATTAAGCCAATTTTGTTCATTCCCAGCACCGGCTGATAATAACGAGCGGCTTGTGTATAGCAGAATCAACTCACTTTGTTTCTGAGACCCGTTAATTACAAATCTATTTGATTTTTGACTGTAAAATTAGTTCATGTGTCTTTCATTGAGATACTGATGCGATTTACAGCAAATGTACTATAAAAAGCAGGTTTCTGTTCCCTTGAATGGATTAGAAAATAGATTAAAGTCAATCTTGATGTGAGAAACATGGACACGGAGAATGAAATGTATATGCTTGAGGTCCAGGTATATCTACGATTTGTGTTTTCGACCGTGGGAGCGCTCAGAAATGCTGGATCCATACAAAGCGTGTTTAATCGTCCATTTCTCATCTTCAGCTTGCCGTCAGTATTTCATGCATGCGCCCTCCCCTCCTACGTGATCTGTGCCATCTGCTGTCAGCATTCAGCCATGCTTTTGATACTACCCACACAAGAGGTTCAAAATAGCTAAGATGTTTTTCAACAGAAAAATTATGCTTGAAATCCTTGAAAAGGAATAATCACTATCGGTCTAAAACCATGCAAATTCTGTTTTTGTTGACATTAGTTCCTTGAAACATCATAGTTGGTATAAATAGCTGGTTAATTATACTTTTAAAAGAACGTAAATGCCAAAATTGATTTAACGATGAAAGATACATGAGATATTGAAAGTTTATGATATTGAAATATGATATTGAGTTTTTACTTGAAAAGGATATTGTAGGACACTGGATTTGGTACCTCACTTCACTCACACGGATGAGGTGACATCTTGGCTCCCATGGCGACTGGCAGTGACATTATGTGAACCCGTGAAGTTCAAAAGATGGAGAAAAGTCCAACGTTAAACTTAGACATTGTCTCTCTTTCAGCCGTCCTACATACTTCCGCACAAACGATCTCCCTGGGTCACAGTGTGCGGCAAAATGAAACCAGTGAGAAATCAGGCGAAGAAGGCAATGTCCCACAAACCCCAATACCGCTGTCATTCTCTGTCCCAGTTAAATGACTAATAAAGAGAACGAGTGCAGAACAAGGGGGTGAATTTTCCCTTTGATATCTGGTATCAGGCTGAGACACAGTAAGTAACTGATTTATAACCCAGAGTGGCTCTACCAGTTTTACCTGTTGGAGCTTTGTGATAGGACTCTCTGTGCAGGAAGACGCTATTGATGTTCCTGCTGTCACACTGAGCCGGGAAATTTTGAGCAAGTCTGGCGTCCTGACTTTTGAGGTACAAAATAATTATCTGATCTCTGCATGGGAGGTATTTGGTGAGATCTGCGGTAAATAACTTTCACATTAGAGCTGTGTACGTCAATGTGTCGAGATTTATATTTGATCTTTTGTTGCGCAGGATTCAGTTTCCCAGCGAAAAGGAATTTCTCATTCAATTATGTTAGACAAGTGGGTATAAAAGCAATTTTTTATGAAGTATTTTAAGCCAAGTTAGCAGGTTGGGTTTGGCTTGCTGTGTGGAGACGCTTTAGAAAACCATATTATTGGCTTGAGACCTGCCAAAGGAATAGATTTGGCCGTTAGGAATGTTGATGCTGTTGATTCCCCATGACACCAAAAAATGGGACGCGAGGCGAATGTGCAGCCGCAGTGAGATGAGATGCTCTGCACACCTAACACAGCTGCTCTGCTCTGTGGAATATTTATATTTACCATTTAGTGTTACTGGTGGTATTAATGTTTTCTGCAATATGAATGCTGCAGAAAATGTATTTAAATAGTATCTATTTACTGTTATGAGTTGGGGAAATTAATGAGAAGATTTGATATAAATAATAGTAAAAATCAAAGGTTTATTGTTTATTAGTATAGCTGTATAGCTATAGCATATGTTTTAAGTGCTGAAGGTACACAAGTACTGGAGGTAGATTAACGGTCAAACAGATTCTAGCAGCTTGTCTTTGAATTAATAAAACATTTATAGTTTGTCATCAGTATTTAAACTCGTAATCTATTTTCTGAAATTTTCAGTGGTTCTTATATCATATATAAAATAAATTAAAGGAATTTAACATACATAACAGGAATGTATTTTACATTGTCGGCTATTCTGCGTATTGTCAGTCGCCGCTCTCAGCATACATGTGGAAAACGACTTAGAGATTATGCACAAACACCTTACTGATGTAAGCTTGCAAATGAAATTTTATTCTTCTTTGAGGGGATTTGTCATTCTGACAAACTCCTAACATGCTTGCAAGAGCAAATCTGTGAAGTAACATTCTGGGGGTGGTGCCAAATCAAAACGCGGATCTCCAAAGCCATATTTACATTAATGCAGCTCTGGGTGAAGGAAGCTTTGTTGGGGTGTCACTCCAATACATATTAAATGTGTGGATTTGCTTGATAGGACACCAC
>JAABNX020000002.1:8753849-8765931 GCA_015163995.2 Mormyrus lacerda | reverse complement strand
CAGCTGTGTGTCATTACCCCAGGTACCCCCATTTCCCCGGGTACCCCCATTTCCCCGGTTAACCCGGGTGCCCCCATGTCTTCCAGCTGTGTGTCATTACCCCGGGTATCCCCATTTCCTCAATCTGTGTGTGTGGTTCCCCCTGGGTACCCTTATTTCCTCCAGCCTTGTGTAGTTGCCCCAGGTACCCCATCCAAGATACGCTCTGCCTTGTGGAGAAGGCTCCAGGTTTGTCGTGATCCTATACTGGATAAGTAATTATTGAAGATGAAGGGAAAGATAAATGTATCATCTGCATTATAATATCAACTCAAACATTCAATATTACATCGACTGTATATCCCTTATACTCTATATCCAGGGAACCTTGGAACTGATCATATTCTAATTTACAAGTAAGATTAGCATGCCATTAAACTGAAGTTTATCTCAAAGAAAAAAACTAAATCTCCAATCTCCTTCATCAAGGTCTGTTTAACTAAATATTTCCTGAAAGGGAGTAAAAATGTCCATTTAAGAAGAAGCCCCAGAAGTTGTGGTTTTGGAACTACCATATTTTTTTTAAGGAAAAGGGGCTAAAAAATTAGCTAGCTATTGGTCCTTGATTCACCTCTCCATTTGTATTTTTTTTTTATGAAAGGTCTAAAGATACAATTAATAACAAATATTTTCTGCTCAATATGAGTCCGTTGTTGCCTTTCGTGCACCAACCAACACAGTGTCCTTACTTTTGATCAGTAATAATTCCATCCATCTGTCTGGTCTCTGACCGCAGGGCAGATTTCACTTCCATTTCAATTTCACTTCCTATTGGCTCCTTTTTTATCCATGGTTTTTGGGTGGAGACTAAATACTTTATATGTTCAGTCTTAGATTCTGCAGTCACAAAATATCTGCAGGTGTCGTCCAAATGATTTGATATTTAGGCCTAGTGTGCTATCATTCAGTATCGGCATCTACAGCGGTAACATGGATAAATAGATAAAGAATCACACCGTTGCTTCGCAAACAAAGCTGTAAAATGAAACTAGCTAAAAAAAGAAAATGATAAGACCCATTGCTTCTATTATGCAAGGGCAAACCTGTATGTCTGGGCAATTTGTCTTTTTTTAACTGCTTACCTTTTTTAAATGAAGTTCTATACAGGGGTGTGAGTTACCCATCAGAGATTGCCCATTTATCACCTTTTCCATGCACAGAAAAGCAACAGTAGATAGTAGGCCATCTCAAACATGCAATTTCGCCTCAGAAAATCTTTTAGCTGCGGTTGTCACGCTCACAAAAACTGGGGATCATGACATCAACCGACCGTGAAAGTTACTTCGGCATTTATCATGTCAAGACGTTTCCTGTTCTTGCCATTTGTACTTTGCTAAGGAGGACCTCCCCTATCTCTGGCAGATGAAATGAAAGATGGTGGGACTCCACCTGTTTTTGTGTTGGGCTGTTGGGACATTTTATTTGCCTTGTTAATGATCTTTGTGTTTGTGGTTTAATGAAGGGCCATCTGGCCATTAAACTGCTGCGCGCCTCGCTCACACTCTCTTGGGCTCTGCCTGTACAGTGCCACACCACACCTGACACAGCCACAGATGGCTTTCATGCCGGCCCTGCTGGCTCAAACGCTACCACGTAGGGATCTGTACCAGTGCTCGTGTAAGAGGGTAGACGGGTAGATGTGTAGTTAGCCTAAGCTTTTATGTTCACAAAATTTGGCAGTGTTTGGTTGTGTGTGCTGTTTTTCTTTTTGTTTTGAACAACAGGTGATCCTGGCAGGTATGAATGTGACTGTCTGGAAAGCTCGGTTAATGTTGCTCATCCTGGCCATATATTTTGGCTGCGCGTGATTGGTGGATGCCAGGGTTAGGTCGTATGAGTAGGTGCTGATTTCTGGAGACATATTTTCACCAGGAAAATAATGAGACAAAGCAGCCTGATTCAGGAATATAAAATGGCCATATTAAAATCTCTTTATGAGTTTCCATTCTGAAATTAGTTCTCTGAAGTTTCTTTGTAACCCAGTTAACACAGATTATCACATTGGACCCTTTAGCTTCTGGACTTACCCCCTTTCTGATCTCTGTATTTTTGTGGGGGTTAGGATTGATCAAGGCTTCCCCCTTAGACCTTACCCACATTTCTTTTTCTTCCTGGTGCATTGATACGTCAGAAGAGTCAGACAGGAATAAGCAAGAAAGGGAATGGCTGTAATTCTCAATTAGTGCCTTTGAAAGAAAACTCGTCTTTGTGGAGAGTTTAGTGAAATGATTATTTCTTCCATAACCATAACAATGCCCTGACTCATTTTCCGCAGGAAAGGTTTTGGTGTTATGTAAACTATATCATAATTAATTTATAGCTGATTTGTTATTTATGTTTCTTATTTATTAGTATCTTTTACCTACTTTATTTTGGTCTAAAAATCTGAAAAGAGAAACAGTAACATGTTATTAATGTTATTAATCTTAATAATAAAAATTAATTCAATGAAGGGTCAGATCTAATAAAAAATAATTGCATGGACTGTATTAGAACTATTATTATTGTTGGCGTTATTATTTTTTTCCCCAACCTTTATTATATCCAAATGCAAGAATCTCTAAAACAGACTAAGGTAAACTTAAAGTACCTCAACCATTAAGAATAGAAATGAAAAAAAAAATCCTTTATGTACGAATGAGTTTCAGTGCCATGTCACTGTTTTAGAACACCTATGTTATTTGACCCAGATTTTGAATCACTTTTTTTCTTTATTAAGACCATCATTTTTTTTCTGACCTGCACTACAGGTTATAATTGTGACTGAAATAGTAGCCAAGCAGACCCTCTTTGGTGCAGGATAAAAAGGCTTTGGGTGAAAATATCTATAACTGCGTAACCAGTGAGCATAAAACCCAGACAGGACCCTATTGACAACAATCAGCTCAACGGCAATAAGAGATACTGTGTCTGACCGCCAAATGCTAAGTCCACAGCCAAGGGAATCAGCTGATTCTACCACTATACTGTAGGTGTTTTCTTCTTATTTTGTCTGTCAGTCCCTAAAAATCCCGCAGAAACCTGAGTCGATTGACTACGGCCACACTGTGGCATCACAAATGCTCCTCGTAGCACCTCACTCATATTATCATTCATGGAGTATTATTTATAATAAAAATACCATGAATCACTTTACTAAAAACAAAAAAGTTTATATGTGATATATTTTATCAGGTCCTTTTATGCAAATACTGTTTACAGTTTTCATTTTCACACATAGGACAGAATGCAGTTAACAGGGAACTGTGCTTTTCTCAAAGATAACATTTTGTAATTAATTTCAGTGTATAATTCGGTTGAAAATTTAAACCAACATTGCCACGAAAATCCTGATAAAGAATAAAGAGTCAAAAATGGCGGTCATACTCTGAAAGGTGGCACGGATAATCCCATCAGACATGCTTTGATATCTTATGCACCATGAAATAGCAGAGTGATGCTTCTAACACCACCCTCCTGCTCCAAAACAGACACAGAATTTACTGATTTCTTCTCATGACACTTTGCCCCCGCTGAAGTATATCTCCAGCATTACATAGCTGAGATAGAACCTAATTACACAAATAATTCCCTCCCCCCCGCCAAAAAAAAGAAATCCACAGGAGGTGTCGTGGATGATGCCTTCCGATAGTACCTCGCAAATACAAATTTAATTTGTTTTCTGTCTTCAAATACCAGCCTGACCCATTGTATTCCTGATTCTTGCATTGCCACTGAGGGTGGCTGGATATTATCACACGCACATGCACCTTAAAATGAGTCACACACAGCAATTGTGCCTCAGCAAACAGAAGAAATTTCTCTTCTGGACAATGGATGTTCAACGTATTGCTGCAGATATTAATAGAGGCCGGGATATTTGCTTAAGAGAAAGATGCATGTACTGTATTTACTTTATTTGCACCTCATCAGTCAGGGTCTTGTATATTAATTTTTAATGCAGAAAAACAAGTGCTGGCACCTGTCAGATTTTCTGTGGCTGGTGCTTAGAATGGGAAAATGAAAACTCACGACTTTAAATTGATTATTGCTGTTGACAAATTTTATATTGTAACACTGAAACCCAAAGAAGACTTGAAACGCAGTGGGACTCATTGCATAATTGAAACTGGGGTCGAACGGCGGGCGACTTTGTTGCAGGTTTCTGTCCTGCTCTCTCCATATTGGGCAGGTTTCCTGGTGCAATGCAAATGCACAGTTAGGCTAATTGGTGCCTCAAAATAGCCTGCAGTGCTTGAATATGAACCCTGTGATAAAACGGATGAAACGCAGCCTGGCCTTCTGCTCTGTGTGGTCTGGGACACGTTCAGTGACCCCGAGTGGAAAGATGGATGGTTGATTGCATTCGTGTTATTTCTGATTGTACAACCATCCTTGATTGCTGCCTCTGTTGCAGTACCGTAGAGTTCCTTATCCCGGAAATACATGGTGTCTGCAAAGATAGTCTTAGTTACGGATGCCGTTGTCATGGTTATTTTATGAAGGTCTTAGCTCACCTTACCTGAGCTGTATAAAAGGCTCCTTGATGCTGTTTAATGCATGTTTCCTAGCTAGTAACCAGCCTTTTGAGTGTAAGCAACAATGTAACGTGTCCGTATCGCGACTCTGTGAAACGGGAAAAAGCAAACCTTTAAAGATTTAACGTTTCAGTTTTGTTTTTAGGTAAAAAATCAGGAGCAAGGTTACAAAGTACAAAATAAGAGTGCAAAATAAGACACATAAAATCAGGGGAGTCATATTTCAGATGATGTCAATTTATAATCTATGCAGTGAAGCATTTAACGACATGGTTAGACGAGTTATTACAGAAATATCACACATTGTCATAAAGACCATGAAATTACTGGGAAAATTTTTATGCAACATTTTACTGTTGTAATGTTAGCGGCTGCCTAAGGTGCAACGATAACAATGACGGCAACTGTCTTAAATTGTCACAACCGGCTATCGCATCGTGTCACGATACTTTTATAACAGTATCATAAAGGCACTATGGTAGAAGGTATCCAGTAATACCTGCTGACTTTGTAGTAATTGAATTTCCATGAAAGTGTACAGTGTCCGGGCACAGTGGAGGCTGACGAGGACTGGGATACCAGCTTCCTCCTGACAGCTGCCAGCTATGCACATTTCTGTGCTACAAGCGCCCTATAAAGGTATAGCTGAAAGCACACATCAAGGGCACTGCAAGGAAATCACCTGTGGAAGATGAGAGAGACCAAAACTTACACTGGCAGATGACCGGTTCTGCTGACCTGATGCAGAAGACTCCCAAAGTTCAATTTCCAACTCTTCTTTTCTCATTTGATGGTGAGCTTTGTTGCCTTAGATTTTTTTCTCTTGCTGTTTAATTGGATTGCTGTTGACTGTGATGATCTATTGTGTTCTGGGGTTTCTCGTCTAAATCTTACTTTGGTTTTCTGTCGCCCACTGCGCTTTGCTTGTTTTGATTTTAAAATAACCGATGGATTCCGTTTTTATCCATCCATATTCTTTGCTCATTCACTGTGCCACTAGTCCCATCTTATATCGTATGCATACAAACAAAACAATGTTGTAAGGACTGTAACATCCGGAATACTTCTCTCCATCGACCCATTGTGTCTTCTGCAGACTACCAAAAAACCAACAAAGAAGTCTGAGCGGTAATGCGTCCGCGATATGCATTGGATAACAACTTGCATGCGGAATCTTGCACTGTTAGTGTGACTGTTCAATCTAAAGAAGTCGCAGGCTTATTTTCCCCCACTTGATTGCATTATTGGGAGGTCAGTTTAATTCCTGATGTCTGCATTCAGTTCTCACCTCTTGTTGGTTTGCATTCCCACCATCCCTTTAGCTCAGCTAATATCTAGTTTAATATCACTAGAAACATACTCTGCACATTAACATTTCATGACATGATTTGTAATTGATACCCCTCAGAGAAAGTAAACATTAAACAAACTACATACCAGTGGTTTGCTCCTTCTTCGACCCCTGCTTCCCGCTGTGAGATTTCCGATAACACCACTTACACCCCAGGGCCAAAGGTCTGGTTATTTGCTTCACACAGTCCAAGCCAAATATAATGTTTGTGTTTGAACAAGCATTCCCTGCAGAAAAAATGACAAAGAAACATGGGATACAAAAAGCAAAATTTGCCAAAAAGTAAAAATAAAAAAGTGCCTGTTCTCTAAATAACACAAACGGTCACCTGTTCCAAATTTAGTAAGGTTAATGCTGAATGGGAGCACCGTAAATAGTCATTTAAATGATACATTTAACAGGTGACTGTACTTTAAATGCTCATACGCATTTGCATGTGGACCGGCTTGCTATATGTTGTTTGAGATAAACCTCTTGTTTTACATTTAAATTAAATGAACCAAGGGCAGGTTTTAGATTCACCCCTAATTCCGCGAACTTGTACGTTTAGACAACATCTTGCACAGAAGCCATCTCCACTAATTCTACAATAGCTGCCTTTCCCCCTAAGCGAAATGAGGATCAACAGTGCCTCAATATTATGGATTTCTCTTGCAAACCTCCAGAAGTGACAAACAAAAGATGGCGGAATGCAATTAAAGGAAAGAATGATTGACCTTAGCGAAAACGATTTATCAATAGGTCATGTCACATCAGGGTACTTCATTGGACGAATTACCTCTGCATAACTGCGAGAGCTCAGGCATTGTGCCTGAGCACACCTTATTTTTCAGGCATTTCTAGGGCACGCTGTATTCCTAAGCCCACATATTTTATTATGAAAACATATTTTAATATTAATATAGAATTTAAAAAAGCACTTACGGCTCTGGGTTACCCCCTTTTACATTACATAATTTATTTACTTTTATTTTAAACTTAAGAAATGGTATGATGTGTGTATATAAAAAGAATGTAAAAGAATTAAAATCTGCTTTGAGAGTTTTTTAAGGTGATAATGTAAAATTATATCTACTTATATATAGATGTTGTTTTTATTGCTGGGTTGCATGGGTGAAAGTCCTTGAAATCATTTTCACTCATCATGTTAGATTAGCTGATGGGCTAGAAACACAAATAAAGTCAGTTTCTATAATAAAATACGATGATAGATGAAAACGTCTCCTCCCCATCGTTTGCATTCAACGTCATAATTTGTTCTTCTGCTGAGAAACCAATCAATCATAACAATCAATACCAGTGTTAGGTGTCAGTTGCCTTGCTGGGATTGCGGCGACTCGTCGCCTAGTTAAAAGCTTTATGTGGTGCATCCAGGACTAAACTGCTGTATTGACCAAGAATGCTAATATGTGCATGTTTTTGTCCACTGAAACCAGTAAAACACGACTGGTAGCGCATTAAAAAGGCAGCAGCCTGGTACTCTAATTTGGATGCTTGTGTATTTTTCTGCAGTTTTAAAAGCTGGATTAGTTCAGAGTGTCACGTCATACAATGCGCTCAGTTTAGTTGTCATGTGTGAATAATAGGTGATGTAATTAGATTTTGCATAAGTTCACATTTTGTCAACACCTCGCTGCAAATTAACTTCCTATCGGCTCTCCATACAGGCATTCACTGTAAATGGGCAGAAAAAGAATAAATGGCACATTAATTTGAAAGAGGGAATAAAAGCAGATATTAAATACTTCTGTTTTAAAGGTCATTGAACTATCACTTTGGCTGTAACATTATTATCACTCTGTTACATGTGGAAAAATATAATTGCAACTGAGTTCAGATGCATATTTTCTTATTTGCCTTTTATTATGTTATTGTTTGCTGCATTCCAGAATAATCAAACAATGTCCAAACTACGAACAACTGCATCAGTCACTCGGCCCGATAATTCACTTTGCTGCTGTGCCCAGCTTTATGCTGCATTATAATAGATGTGTAACACTGAGTCATTAACAGGAAATGCTTGGAGAGGAATTTTAAATAAATGTGTGCTACAAGTCTTGGAGTAATAAGCACTTGGCTTGTGTACTGTAAAAGCTTGCATCTGTTTCCATCATTGAAAATCGCAACTTTTGAATTGTAAAGTGGGCCTGTGATGCCAAAGGGATTTCTTGGGCTTTTAGTCGTAGGATGCATGAAGAAGATGGTGTGGGTTTTCAGCACATTATGCTTATGACCCTAGCGGGGGCCATTTTCTGTGAATAACACTTGAAAATGCAAAAGTAAAAGTAAAAATAATCCACATACACCAATGTACACCAAATGTGCTTTATATTAAAAGAAATAACCATATGTTATAATATGCGTTACAGAAACAGGACAGCGTTTAAATAAAACTTTAACCGCAGCCTCATACAACAGCACCCCCCCCCCCCAAACTGTGTACACCCACAGGCTTCCTGCCTGAATGTCTCTCCCTTCAGCTGTCTGCCTCTGAGTACGCGGTGCTGACAGCACATGGGCAGCTGACTCCGAGGTTCATAACAAATTAGAATAAAAGCTTTGAGCTACTATTGGTATCAGAAATGAGAGTGCAGGACTGAGCAAAGCCGGTCATGCGGCATCCAGGCTGCAAGACAAAGTACTAAACTGGACCACAAAGAACAAATCTGAAGACTGGATTCGGTACTGTACAGTATAAATACTCACATACAAATACTCACGTATAAATACTCTGTTTCCTTCCATCTACTATTGGTACTTATTGTACAGACTAAATTGTTGCCTCAGTCTTATAGCACTTTTTCTGCTTCTATATTTATACATTAGTAAATGAGACCATTTAGAGTCTAAACACTTCCTGTCCAAGCCTTTAGACAAGTAGTCCAGAATGTCCTGCCTGTGTTACCTGTTGATTTTAATCAAAGGACTTTATAAGTGCAGGTCTGCCCAATTTATTTTAACAATTCAATTTGACCTCACTGCACAGCACTCCCTCTACAGTTGCTCCGGTTACTTACAGATGTATTAAAAATAAGTTGCCAATCGCAATTTTTCTGCAACCATTCGAAATGAAACAAGTGCTACCATAAAAGAATAGGAAAGGAACACCGATCTGAAGGAGAAATTAAATATTGCAATGGTTATGATGTTTACGGAGACAATAAAGAGAAACAAAAGATTGTCATTAGTGATGGAAATTAATGACAAGAGGAGCTGCTGCCAGCGTGTGGCATCAGCGGCCAAAGGATTGAGTCATTATGTCCTTTTCTGAAATAGCAGCTTGGTGAGTGTGAAGCTGAATTGTAATTTCGTGTTCTACAGTGAACAGGCCCGCTGATGGAGGATTTGAAAGCGGTGGGTAATAGCAGACAGCCCGAAGAAAACATCAGGACAGCAATTCTGTGCTGTCAACAGGTGCTGGGTACTATTATGCCCCGGGAGAATCACAGCTTTGATGTGCTCCATTGTTGCCAATGTGTGATTTCCTCTTTCCTTGAGTGACAAATCAGTTCTGATAGCATGATGTTCCTGTCCTTGTTTTGGCCTTGTTCAGCTTTTCATGCTTCATATTTGAGGGATATCTGCAGGCTCAGCCTTAATTACAAGACTTTTATATAGTGTAACTCCTAGTGTAACAACATATTTTATCATATAATGTTTTCAGAGGGCCATTTTCTTGATTATTCAAGCAACCTGGGCTGGCATGAATAGATATGTTGCCTTGTGGAAAGATAGGACAAATATTTCATTTAGGTATAAGGCATTTTAAATTGTCGAAGGAACATTTTCTTATTTGCAAAGATTATTTTCCAATCAAAGAATAACAATCAATATCAGTCATTCAGGATGGGGGTTTTGCATTTGTTATGACTCCTTGGGACTTTACCAAATGATTAAATGTGTGAGAAGACACATTTATTTAGTTTAAAATATTACACTCTTAGTGTGGGAGGGGGCAGCTTTCATGATAGGGAGAGTCACATACGTAAATGGGGTTATTTGTATTCAGCAGTTCCACCTGTCTGTCATTACCTGTAAAATTCAGAAACTGGCGCATTCTGTTTTGTTCACTCCAATAACTCAAATATGATCTTGATGCGTACGTCTTGCAGTCTCCCATGATTCACCCCTGACACCAACTGTATTGGGTGTGTTTATTTTTTTTCGTCCTTGTCCGTGAACCCAGTGCCTTGTTTGATATTTCCATTTGTGTTGCATTAACCCAACTCTACCCAATCCCCATGTGAAGCTGAAAAGAGGCACTTTTTGTAAATAAAACCGTCCCTGCGTCGTGATTCAGACTAGTGGACTGACCAGCAGTCTCCCATGTGGATGGGAAACCACAGAACTAGTTTATGCAATATGACATGCCAAATGCCTCTTATTTGTTTAAAATAACTTTGATGAACTCAGTGATGAAAACATACAAATGAAAAATGTATGCATAAAAGATAAGTTAAGATATTATACAGTATATGAAATTGCAATTAATTTCAAAAATTGCGTTGCTCATTAATTCACATTTGGAAGTTCAAATACGAGTAAAATTATGTTTACAAAATTATGGTTGTCTGGACAACTCTTCCAGAGAGTGTCAATGATCATATTGGTCAATTTAAACTTTTGGTCAGCTAAAATTACTTCAAACTTATTGGAAACAAAAATATTTTGAAATAATATAATTTCATTTTAATGAAGTAATGCATTTACGCTCAGAGCGATGTTCACTGTCATCATCAAATATTGTATTTGGATGGGTTTGCTAAGGGGTGGAAGTTGTCTGAAATACTTCAGTAAACGAATGTGGGTGCAGGCCAGAGAAATAAATTGTTTCTAGATTAGTTTGATTTCCTCTACGAGGCCAAAACCAATAATGACTTCACCTGTGCTTTTCGTCCCTTTCGTTCCATTGAGTATATTTTGCTCAATACTTCTTCTTCGATCTGATTGAAGAATATACCTCCATGCATCCTTCTTTAAGTGTGATAAACAGCTTTTCCTGCACTTTGCATAGGAGAAATGCTGTAATTAGCATATGACTGAATCTTGTTATACTCTGCACATCCATTGCTTGGTATTGTAGTGCCAAGTGAAACAGAGACAGAGAGACAGAAAATTACACTCCTGAAATCATTTCCGTGGGCAAATACTTAAATTAATCTTTGCAAATATTGGCAGCCTGAGTTTAATTGTAGTTCTAAGGACCATAATGCATTCCAATCTTGTTTTGCAGTAAATCACAGACTGCGGATTTCAGATTCACTCTTCCTGCATTTGTTTTTTGGCTTTGTGGGTTGCAGGAGATCTAGGAGGTAAATGCCACAGAAGAATAGGTATTTCTGGAGATCAGTGGGCCATTTGCTGTGAGTTTCACTCAGGTATTTTTCCATTATTCAGTTTACTGGTTGCTTAAGAGGACATTGTACAACAGTGGGCAGTGGGGCTGTTCTTTGTTTAAATTTACTTCACATAAACCCATTTTGGCAGTTAAAGACCGTATTAGACTTATATATTATATATATATATCATATATATTGATAAATTCATATAAATACTAGCAGACTATAACTCTTTATTTCATGCTAGAAAAATTTATTGAATGAAACATGATAAGACATATTCTAAGACAGCCTGTTTTATGTTTTAACAATCAATATATTTGTCAATAAAAATGTTTTTAAACACATTTTAGGTATAATGGCATAATGGCAAATAAAAACAAAATTACAAATGTATATATTTAGGGAATTAATATTTATGTTAAGTGCTGCACAGCATGCAAAGGCTGTGCCGCTTTAAAAACTGGCACAGACCTTCAGATCTTCATCTCCTGCAGACGGGAACATGGTGCCACGTTCTGTAGAAGCCTTGTACCTTCACTCACTCACATGCTTTAGTCTGTATTAATAATAATAATAATAATAATAATAACAATAATAATAATAATAACAACAACAATAATAATAATAATTATTATATTAATAACGGTTGACAGTGGTTTATTGTGTAGTGCTGTGTCCCACACCTGCAGGTTTGGATGTCCAAATCCCGCCCATTCACTGTGTGCCTATGTTTACAGGGTGGGGTGTCCAAATCCAGCCCATTCACTGTGTGCCTATGTTTACAGGGTGAGGTGTCCAAATCCCGCCCATTCACTGTGTGCCTATGTTTACAG
>JAABNX020000002.1:8723444-8737079 GCA_015163995.2 Mormyrus lacerda | reverse complement strand
ATTTTGTTGTACCTTCTGCAATGACAATAAAGGCATTCATTCACTCATTCATTCACTCATTCATTCACTCATTCATTAGTGGCATTTCTTGGAAGGGCGGCCAGTCTTAATGCTTTGTTCTAGCTGCAGTCATTGTTGCAAATGGGTTTCTTTCCAAACAGTATCACGCAAACTTCACTAGCGCAGGTTACTAAAGCCAAATGCTATAGCGTTCGAATTCTGCACACTCGGTGATCCCTTTCATAAATGCCATTTATACGGACAATATAAAATATGAATGACAAAAAATTCCCCGAAACCAGATAATAACAAGCCAGAGCTCGTGTTTCCCTCCTAATGATCCTCATCCAAATATAACACAGCGATGGAGGCAGAGAGGAAAGCGGCTAGGCATCATAAAGAACATTTTAGCCTGAAGGTATAGATGGTTATACTTTTGTATGCTTGCGAACTTCTCCGTAATCTACTATACAAACTGCTTCACAAGTCACAAAACCAATTAAAATGAAATTTGCCCATTTCAGACTGCAACGTTCTATAAACCGGCGGCAAAAATCTTTAAAATATATTCTCATCTATTCCTCAGGTCTTAGCGGAACTGCTAATTAATGCAAGATGACACATAATGATTGTGCAACTGTTTATTATTCCACACCATAATTAATCATCTTACCAATTCTAGTTAAAAAAATCAGCAATATGTGTCTTCCGAATGGAATATCAAGTCCTGAGGGAAGGAAGAATTCCATATAAGCTATGCTTACTGCAGAGATGAATTTTACTGAAGCTTAGGAAGAATTAAATATATTTGCGTATAGCTGTACTTTAGGCATGCGGGTCATTACTGAAATTCATTTATTTTCTGAATGGGATAGAATTGAAAGGGATGGCAGGACGGTACCAACTAATTGCCATTTTTCTGAAACATAACAAATTTCAATAGATTAAAAAAAAACCCTATATCTTCATATTGCAGCTTGTGGATTTGAAATTGTATTTTGAAATGCTTGGCTTAAAGTTATTAAAAACTCCTCTTATTATATAAAATTGACATTTACAAACATAATGAATGTGTTTTTTTTTAAACGGCAGGTGCCACAGCAGTATTGCTTTCTTCGCTAATCATTTACAGCATTGTACTTGCATTCATTTATTCAGCAGATGCTTTAGTCCAAAGTAACACACAAGCGAGAATCAGACGGACCCAGGAACAACCGGGGTTAGGGGCCTTGTTCAAGGGCTGCACAGCGACATCACTCTGTCGGTCATGGAATTTGAATCATCGACCTTCCGGAAAGAAATCCCGGGTTATCCAGAGTTATGCAGGAAGATCTCTGTACATGTCCGGCTCTGGTGAAACTTAGGATAATCCTACGCAATCCTTTCTTCGTCTTTGTGGTCAAAAATACTTGTTTACCTTGACTTCTGATCCGCAGCCCTTGAAGCAGTCACATGCTGACACCGATATATGCAATTTTATCTGAAGGACGTTTTACTTCAATATGAAAACTCAATGTCTTGCCCTAACCTTGACTGTAACTGTCAATGGCCACAAGTTCACCCATTTGTCCACTGCCAGGTATTGACACATAATGGACCCTACTGTACATCTCTGAAAGGAATACACACACACACACACACACACACACACACACACACACACACACATATATATATATAGAGTACTGCTGGTGAGAAGACTGCAGAGACCATTAGCATCTCCCAGCATGCTTGTGAGCTGTGTAAATATCCCCTGTATGTGTGTGTTACTGTATATACCATTTGCCGTGTGTGCCCTTGCCTATGTCACGCGTGAACCATCTCCGATCTTCGTCAGTCTTTAACCGTTGTATAAATGATCTGTGTGTGTGCCTTACCATTTGGCATCAAACCTTTCTGTTTCCCCGGGTGTGTCAGAGTCTCGGTTGCTGTTTGTGTTGATGCTTTTAAGGGCTTCAATAAAAGAGTGTTCCTGCTTTAGAACTGTCTTAACTCCTCTCGTCTCTGACACTGCGACGCTTGGTTTTGCTAAGTTCCACAATATATAAATTCTACAAGTGACAAATCATATTGGTGGGGGCAGTGGGTTGCTGTCTAGCTTTATTAGTTGAATTCTTTGTGCTCCTTGATCTGCATCAAATGACCTAGTCTTTTAAATAATCATTTACTCCTATACCTTAATAAAAACCCAGCGTGTATGGTGCTGAGTGTTTGCATTAAGACAGGGGCAAAAAAACTGGGTGAAAGTATCTCCAAAATGTCCTTCTGGGGAGATATTTTTTATCCTGTCGACACGCTCCTTTATTGACCCCATGGGGAAATTGTCTTGTCATCTACCCCCCCTGGCTTTTTATAAGACACATACCTGTATACCGGTGAAAGTAAGCTTGGGGGTGACAGTGTCCCTGAAGCAGCGAGGGTTGAGATCCAAGCCCAGGAGCTCAAAGGCAGCATCGGGGCACCCATCATGGGATTTGAACCAGTGACTGCTTGACCACAAGCACAGTTAGCTAACCCGCAGAGCCACGTGCTGTCACAGCGCCAGTCTGATCTAACAGGAGTCATATGCAATGAATGAAGAATCCACACAGATGTCTTACAATTATTATTAATCAGAGCATAAGCGGGCAGCTCAGAATGTAAAACCGTAAATTTCTGTCATTAAAACAACCTTAATGTTGAGTTTTAAATTTTAAAAATTAACGGTCTACTTACTAGCAGTATACAAACTAAGCAAAGCAGATTATTTATTTAAACTATATGTATTTAGTTATTTTAGATGACTAAAATAGTATTTTTTATTTTTTAATGTTGATGAAATATGTGAAAAATATATGCACATTTAAGTATTGTCTGCATAGCCTAGAATATTTAGGCTTCAGTATAAAGGAACTTTTTTTTTTTTTACCATAAGTCTGCCTGAAAAATGGATCCTGATGAATGAAGAATTATTCCCTTCCAATATTGATATTTTAAACTCTGAGCTGCTCGACAACATACATCGTGAATACAGTTACTAGCTGATAAAATTGGCAGTAATACCAGTAAACATGAAATTGTGTGATTCACTTACGGCAGATTGATCAGTAAGATATTACTGCAGTGCTGGGTACAGTCAGACTCAGCAGTCTTTATTTCACATTTTTTTAAGCAATCACTGAATTTAGATTAACTAGCTTTAAAATTTGATTGAGTTTCAAGTACATGAAAAGAGGTATCAAACAAGATATGAATGTTAAATAAATGGGTGACACTTCACAATATGATTCCTTAGTAACTTAGTAGTAAATCATTTACTACTGAAGTGTAAATCATCAACAAATATAGTTACTTGCTATAAAACATGCATAAAGATTAATTAACGATGAATAAACAGGAGATCAGTATTTCACTTTTTGTGCTACTCATTATTTTTTCAATATTTCACAAGGATTTATAGAATTAACAGATATTGTAACAAATATAGTAACTGCTTGAAATGTATGATCCATCACAAAGCAGTAATAGGTGGATTAGGGCCTCTGTGTCCGTGACCAGAAGGTTACTGGTCTGAGTCCGGGCATCAATGGAACAGTCAGGTGTCTGTATATGTCTGAGTGAAGGCCTGAACCCCCAGCTTCAGGGGGGCCGTGTGCTGGCTGACTCTGTACTGTGACTCCACCCCCCCAAAAGCAAAAAGCTACGGAGAGCAACACAGGGTAGGTGAACAGAGGAATTCCATTGTGATTGTGCAAATGACAAATAATGGATTTATCTTTAATGATGAACAACGATTCACCGGGCGTGGATGTGTTTGGACTGTGGGCAGAAATCGGAGAGGGAGAACATGCAACCCGCATCCCTCTGCTTTTATATTGAGTTAACCCATCTATTCGGAACACGTGCCATGTAAAGTAGGCAGGGAAATTCATAGTGTTTCCCCTTTGGGGTTCATCTTTACTAAAGCCGTTTAGCTACTATTGTCAATTAACCTTTTGCTTCAGGCTCATTCATATGTGGGGTGGCATGGTGGAGCAGTGGTTGGCACTGTTGCCTCTCGCTCCTAGGACCAGGGTTTGAGTTTCTGTCGTGGCTCCCTGGGTGTGGAGATTGCTGTTCTCACCCTGTCACTGTGGGGTGTTCTGGGTAGTCTGATAACAGGGTGAAGACCCCCCCCCCCCCCAAGTCTGAATAGGACGAGTGGTTACAGAAAAAGCGTGGGTGGTCTTTATTCTGTTAATTATGTGATCTGCTACTGTAGTAATTGCTGCATTTAATAATCTGTGAGTAAACAAATAAGAAATAACACAAAAAAATGAAATACTGATCTCATGTTTGTTCATCAATGAATCGCATTTTTACCTCAAGTAGGTACTATATTTGTTCATGATTTGTAGTAAATGAGTTACTACGAAGAAACCAAGGAAACGTAATGTGTTACCAAGAACTCCTATTTTATACTATACATCATGAAGTCATTTGTGTGTCGAGGTTTTTCTTTGATGCTCTTGGAAACCTGTTTTCAACTTATATTTTCTAAGGGAAACTTATTTTGGTGTTGTAAACTTATTTTGATGTTGTAATCAGTTAACTAGTGTTTAACCCTGGGTTCCTCTAAGTCAGAGCTAGATAAGAATTTAACAGCTCTGAGCTATTAGTTAAGTTCTCCCCAAATGAGCTTGATGGGCCGAATGGCCTCCTCTCGTGTATAAATTTCTTATGTTATTAACAAGGTCATTTTTGGAACATGGATTACAGCAGTTCTTTATGTTTTTGCTCTTATTCAGTCATGGGAGCTTTAGAATAATTCAGCATTTAGGACACTGTGTCCTTTCCCCCATTTGACACTTGCATTTCTTTATGGTAAGTGATGATGAGCATCGTTACAAGGGTGAGACTCACAGACCATAATTCCTCCATAAGTCTACTTCTTTAGTCCCATAGCAGCACCAAAGTCAACTTGCTGCCTCCAACATATCAGCCGCCCCCTGTCACAGGGGTGACTTTGTCACGTGTCTTCTCTTCAGCTGAGTTGACAAGATTTGGCTTTGGAGGACCAAAACATGCTTGCCGTCGCAGTTTCATTAAGTCTGTGGGTGAGTCCTTCCTAAGGTGTGTCCTGATAGGTTGGCGAGGGATTTGTGAAGTGTTGCTATAAAACACGAGATGTGTGACGCCGCTCACGCACTGCCTACTCCACAGCTTCTGCTGATCTTTCAGCAGATCCACTTAAAGGCAGCAAGTGACTGCTTTACTGTACCGCATCTCAAAAGCTGGAACTCCGATTAAAAAGACCAGCTCTGTTTTGTTGCCCAACCACTTCCAGAAATACGTGAGAAACAAGAAGTTGCAAAGAAATCCATTAGCCTCAGCACTCATTCTTCTTCTTGGACGGTTTAAGAGGTGAGAGCTTGAAAAATGGTGCTAATTCTTCACGATCAAGATGTATCCTGCCCCCAGGGTTAGTCACAGGTGACATCTTTCCCTCAGAAGACCTGCGCTCTCTTTAAGTTGTACAGTATAGTTCCAGTCGCTCGTGTGTACATTGTGCAGTATGACAACTTTTCAAGCCTGTTGTTTTGGTCTTTACCTGCATCCATCTATCCTCTACCTGTTCATCTCGCATAGAGTCATGGGTGGGGACTGGTGGCTGTCTCAGAAAGCATAGGGCACAAGGTCGGGGCATACCTAGGAAAACCAGATAATCCATGTCATGGAGGACACTTTGATCTACTTCAGGTTTTACTATGAAATTTAAATCTGAAATGCTCCTGTTCTTGGCTGAATAGTTTGGTTCCTCCTGCAGTTTGACTGGGTTGTTCCCTTGATTGAAAGCCTCATCCATCTGTTTCACATTAATATTAGTGAATCATGCGTGATTACAGAAGACTACCCAATCATCACACAGCAGGAACTCTAAGTGCTTTAAGTGAAATCCAGGCCCTTTTAACTGAAATGGTAATCTACATCCAAACTCAAGGTGTCCTCCCTGACATGGAGCGTTTGGTCACCCTTGGCAAACCCTGGACAGCATGTCAGTCCATTACAGGGCACACACACACACACACACACTGTCACACACACCACAGGCACCTGACAATGCTTTGAACTGGGAAATTAAATGGGAGGAGACCCTTGCAACAGAGGGACAATATACGAACTTTAGACACTAAGAGGGGCAGTGGGTTTTTCACACTCCACCATGGAGGTGTGAGGCAACAGTGCTTCCCACTGAGACGGCATCTTGGCCTTTACATACCATTTTTTTTTTACTATTGACTTTAATTAATTGTATTTATTTGCTATGCACTCTGTTTATTGTGATTACTCATGATATAACGTATGCAGAATGGTGCTGTAATTCACTGAAGAAGGAGACGTATGGGAGGCCGTTTTACCGCAGCTCATTTCTTGGCAATCATTGTCCTTTACACATCATCTGTGGTAGCAGTTAATATGGACCATATCTCAAATCAGCAGTTATGGATATATGTGATATAGACAGACAACAACAGAGATGAATTTATGTCATCCTATCCATGGAAACCAAGTCATTCACTATAAATTCTTAGTATTCATTCATTCATTCATTTATTCTCCAACCCGCTTTATCCTATTGGGTTGCGGGGAGTCCGGAGCCTATCCCGGAAGCAATGGGAACGAGGCAGGGAACAACCCTGGACAGGGGGCCAGCCCATCGCAGGGCACATTCACCCACTGTTACCATTCAGTCACACATGCACACCTACGGGCAATTTATTAACTCCAATTAGCCTCAGCATGTCTTTGGACTGTGGGGGGGGGAAACCAGAGTACCCAGAGGAAACTAAATTCTTAGTAATACTTTATTTGAAGCTATCATCTATAATGCATTATAGATACATTTATAATGGTTGGTATAAGAATTAATAAAGCACTACAGCATCTTCTGCTATAGTCATAAGGCATTATAGTGTTGATTATAATACTTCATAAGCTCCAATGTAGCTCTCAGCTATAATGCACCATAGATACCTTAATAACGTATTATGATAGTCGGTATAAGAATTAAGGATGCTTTGTACTGCATTATAGTATAGTGCATTATACTGTAGATGACAACTTTCTAAAGCATTCATAATTCATAATAAATGTGGCTATAATGCGTTATGCCATTACACATTTCCATGTTTATAATGCTTTATGAATGCATTATAATGTGTTATGAATGTGTTCATAGATTCGTACAGCTATGGCATTTATAGAATTTCTTTTACATTTTTTCAGGACATTCGGCAATAGTAATAATTTATTAATGCATTCGTTCATTGGTACTCCCCGTCCAGTGACTAGACTTTTTGCTCTTAATAATTGATGTCTTCATTTAAAGGCAGCGGTTGCCGGCTGATTGATTTCACTGACATTGTAATAAAACCTTTATGCGAAAATAGTTTTTTAGACGATTCTCCTGTTCTCGGAGTCAGGTTTGTTTAAAAATGGACAATTAAAATGTGACATCATTCTGAAAACGTAGAACTAGCCATGCAAAAGCAGTTGTGATGATGGTGATGATGACAATTTTATTTCGTATAAGGTGATGTTGCTTCTGATTCTCTTTAAGTTTTATATATCAGTTTTGTTTTAACTGATATAAGTCATATGCAACAAAATGTTGTTTCTGGCTTATTCAAGGAAGCAACATACTGCTCTTGCTATGTGTGCGCATGTGAGCAGTCTATAGGTTTTCCCCATGTTTGCTACGTGAATAGTTCACTGTAAATGATCCATAGTATGTGTATGTGGGCACCCTGCCATGGTCTGACTTCCCATCCGGAGTCACATCCCTGCTTTATGCCCCATGTTGTTTGGTAATAGACTCCAGGTTGCCTTGGAAGATGGATGTAATAATATAGATTTCTTGGTGCAATGACGGTTTTTTATTATCATGTCAGGACTAAACAACAGTTATGGATAAATGAAAAGGATGAAATTCAGTCTTCAGTATTCATAAAATAGTTTTTTCTTTAACCTTTCCTTGCTCATGTCTCGTGGACTGACATTCGATGTCTTTATAAAACTACTCAAAGATGTCCTTATTACACAGTGATTTCCCATTTCCGCTCTGTTCAAGAATTGTTTCATAAGCTCTGTGCTCTCAGACTCACTCATGCATTTAATATGTGTCATTTGCATCATTAAACTGTACCAGAAAACAGCATACCTGTATAAAAATTTGAGCTGTGGCCTATTTCAAGTTTGAAAGCTTGTTCTTAATTGCTCAGACATCTGGCTTTTAAAAGGTTGCTTTTTAATATTGTAAGATTTCATAAGTAATATCAAGTCTTTCTCTTAATATATTTAGGTTGATGCATGGCTTAAAAGGAGTGATAAATAAATGAAATAGTTTTGGTATGTTTTTTAAATTTGTCTGCTGGGAAAAGGTACACAGAGCCACACTGTAAAACAGCCCACAGACACAAACTCAGTGACCTACCCATTTGAATCACCTCCTGGAGGAGAACATGCACACAGAAAATTAAGCAGTCTAGCTGCATTTAGAACTGTTGTTGTCACATATTACATATAGTCAGAGACTCTCAGCTGGTTTAATTGTCTGCCAATTAACTAACACTACTCATTTGAAGTTCTGATGTCAAGTTGTCAAGTTCTTTCAGTTGTCAAGTTGTATAATAGGCTAAATAATGGAGCATGTTTTTAGAATAATCCACAAGATTCCAGTATCCTCAGAGTTTTTTTTATTATCATTTATCTTCCAGCTGCTTATCTGGAACAGGGTTATGGGGACCTGGGAGTTTATACCAGGCACCAAAGGACAAAGGAAAGGGCGACACCCTGGATGGATTTGCACAATACACACATTAAAAAAACAATTTTCTTAAATGCATGCAGACCCCAAACACAGACTAGGGATCGGATTCAAAGCCGCAACCCAGAAGCCGCCAGTCAAAGGCGCTAACCTCTGAAGTATATTACACTACATGGAATGATATATAAACTACGTATATTATTATATAAAAATATACATTTTTAAAGTAAACTATATGAATGGATATTATACAGCCTGGGATGATTTTCCCTGCTAGGATTTTTGGTTTATAAATACTGTATCAGCTATTTACCAATGAGGCACCTGTTTCAAAATATAACTCTCACACCATACTGATTCAGCTTCTAGAAGTTCCTGCGGAGACTTTGGGTTTAACTGCACCCATTGAAGGTCCAGAAACATTTCACATCTCGCTAAGCCGGCTGCTACATTTCGGAGAGTAATACCCTTATCAAATGGCACGTTGCTTTCACTGGAAACCCGAGAAGTAAAACACTACTTTGAAATGAACCTGACGATTGATGCAATTTATAAGTAATGCAGTGAAACATGGCTGGTGTGGTAGTGAGAATCGGAAATAACTGGGCCGTTTGGGACTGCGGCTTTCAGCAAGGCACATAGAGGATGAAGACTGGAAAACCTCATCGCTTGACATGTCATGCTGTGCATAGTCACGCACATCCTGAGGAAATAATCAAACAAAACAAATAAATGATGCCTCCGCGTTTGTTTGTGCTCTTTGCTGTCTGTGTTGTGTGCGTTAGATGTTTACGCAGATCACGGTGTCAATAAAGAATCTCTAACGTGTGGAAGTACAGGAACATGTGGAATCTCCAAGAGAGTTCATTAGCTTACTCAAATATCTTTAAGGTTTATTTCTTTTGTTATTGTAGGAGTTTTTATTACTGTGGGTCCTGCGTTACAATGACAATTTCAATTAGCTGCGTGTCGGAGAAGCACAGAGGTTTACACCACAGTATCTATATCGGGTGTTCTTAATCTGTCTGGGTTAATTCATGTTTAAGGAAAATGTCACTATTTGATTCTTTAATAAAAATGCGTATAATGCAGTGTATTTTTCGTGGAACCAAGTGAAAATGGGATTATGGAAGCTGGTCTCAGTCTTGCCTGTTTTGCAGCCACTCGATTTGATTCCCAGACAGACTCTCTCATGCACACAAAGGCAATATGGTCATGAGCTCTTCGCTGCCAAAATCATTTGTCCTGATTTTCTGCGCATCACTCCCAGCTAATCTGCCACGTCTCACGCATCTGCAGAATATAATTATCGTAGGAGGGCGGGGGGGTTAGGCAGGAGGAGAGCTCAGTCTGGCCCACGTAACGGGGTGATGGGAGACAAGAAAGAGCCGCAAGCTCCGGGGAAGCGTTCGATCGAAGGTATTCGGCTTCATTGGAGAGGGAGACGGACAGGCGTGTTTCCTTCCATTCCAGACTCCTGTAGACAGTGTCCAGAATCCCTAGGGAAATCACACCATTTTGCTCCCTATCAAAACCAGTGTCGAAAGAAAATGTGGGAGGGGAGGAACATTTGGACAAAATGGTTCAGTGCTGTGTTACCTTCTGCCAAGCATTGAGTGACAGCTAGATTTAGGTCTGTTAAGCCCAGCAGCTCCTAATGAGTGCTGTCAGACAGGCTGTGGGGATCCTGCATGCTGCTGCTGAAAGGGGTGCAGCATGGCTGGCGGCCATTCTTTCTGCAGGGCACAGCAACCAACGACTGCCATGCAGCTGAAGGGCGTGAGGAAAAGCCATTGGCCAGTAAGGTGAAAAGTAAAAGCCTCCCAGGGCAGGAGACTGGAGCACGTGGAGTAAACCACACACACACACACACACACACACACACACACACACACGCAGGTTTGTAATTATATCTTTGTGGGGACTCTCCATTCATTTCTATGGGGAAAACTCCCCATCGAATCCCAGCATGAGGACCATAACCGCTACCCAGCCTAATCTTAACCATAAGTAACCAAAGAAAATACGGCTGCATTAAAAATAAGACTTTTGGCATTTTTAGTTTGATTGCAGTCACAGATCTAAGTGAGGTCATAAATGTGGTCCCCACAACATCAAAATAAGTTTTCATCAAAATATGTTTTCATTACATTGTGGCAACCCTGGAGGTATGAGTCCGCAGTGTTTTATACAGAGTCACCATGCTAGTTTGAAAAATACCTTTTAGGAAAAAGAAGAGAAATTTTTGAAAACTAAACTAAATACTACAGACACTGGAAACTACTGTAGAAGGGATTTTTTTTCAGGTAAGGGCTGATACTGTGTGTTTTACTCACCTGGCACTTGGGGCTGCAGTAATTCCGTTTATTGACTGAGGCTCCTTTGGGCTTGCAGCACTTCCCCTGCTGTGTGCCTGAGGTCAAGCGATGCACAAACTTATGTGTTTCTTTCTTTTATCCCGACCGAGTTTCGTCTGTCAGTCAATCCAACCGTTCCTTCTTTCACATTCAGCCCGCTCTGCTAATTCATCCCAAAACTGCCCTTTTGGGTTATTTTGCCTTTCAGCAAATATCCCTTCCCTTAACGAACAAATTCTTAAAGAATTTTCGGCGTTAAAGCAATCCTACCCCAGAAGACCATGCTGCCTCCTTGTCCCTCACCAGGAGAAGTAATACGAAACTGGATCAATTGTCTAAAAGACTGGCTTTTGGGGAAAAAATAGCTAGCAAATGGAATAGTCATTCTTTTTTCCTTAATGGTGAAACTGACTTTCCACCTATCCCATCTTACGCTTCATGGGACACACAGACACAGCAGAGCGATCGTGGGGGGGCCCAGCTGAGGGGGGCACAGCAGAGGCCAGCACCTCTGATTATAGGCCTTACTCAAGGGTCCACCAGCAGCTGGGGGTGCGAGGTGGCAGCTGTCTGGTCTGGGACACTCAACACGCTGAGCCACATTACCATTCTGTAACTAGCAAGAACTAATAGCAACTCAAGCAGTTATTGTTTAAATAGCTTGAGATACACATCATAATCATAATCATAATTTGTTTTTAATAATCCAAAAAAGGGAGCTCCTTTATTTGACGGATCAGATCGAGTATGGGCTCCCAAACTAGAGCCTATTAGTTTTTTTTTCAAACTGCACTGTCTCAGCAATAAACTCAATCCATCAGTTTCAATCAGTTTTATTTGTAAAGCACCTTTAAACAACACCAGAGCGTAGACAAAAGTGCTGAATAAACATAAAAACAAAAGCAAGAGTAAATAATAATAATAATAATAATAATAAAAGGAAAGAAAACAGCAAATTATGCAATTTGAAACTGTCAGAGTGGCAGGTTATATGTTTAAAAAAAAACAAAGTGAACAAACAAGCACCAAAGAAGGATTACCATGCTACTTAGTAAAGACAAGTTTTAAACCTGGACACTGATGCCGCTGACCAAACCAGTCATGGCAGATCATCCCATAGCCTAGGTGGAGCCACCGCAGAAGCATAATCCCTTAGAGGCAGTAACCGAGGGTGCTGACATAACCTGTAACGGCAGGCTGCTCCGTAGTATAGGCTCAGCTACTACAAAGGTATGATCCCTTAAAGGCAGTAACTGAGGGTGCTGACCTAACCTGTAACGGCAGGCTGCTCCGTAGTATAGGCTCAGCTACTGTACTACAAAGGTATGATCCCTTAAAGGCAGCACCCTCGGTTACTGACCTAACCTGTAACGGCAGGCTGCCTCGTAGCATAGGCTCAGCTACTACAAAGGTATGATCCCTTAAAGGAAGTAACCGAGGGTTCTGACCTAACCTGTAATGACAGGTTGCCCCGTTGTATGGGCTCAGCTACTACAAAGGTATGATTCCATAAAAACAGTAACCGAGGGTGCTGACCTAACCTGTAACGGCAAGCTGCTCCGTAGTATAGGCTCAGCTACTACAAAGGTATGATCCCTTAAAGGCAGTAACTGAGGGTGCTGACCTAACCTGTAACGGCAGGCTGCTCCGTAGTATAGGCTCAGCTACTGTACTACAAAGGTATGATCCCTTAAAGGCAGCACCCTCGGTTACTGACCTAACCTGTAACGGCAGGCTGCCTCGTAGCATAGGCTCAGCTACTACAAAGGTATGATCCCTTAAAGGAAGTAACCGAGGGTTCTGACCTAACCTGTAATGACAGGTTGCCCCGTTGTATGGGCTCAGCTACTACAAAGGTATGATTCCATAAAAACAGTAACCGAGGGTGCTGACCTAACCTGTAACGGCAAGCTGCTCCGTAGTATAGGCTCAGCTACTACAAAGGTATGATCCCTTTAAGGCAGTAACTGAGGGTGCTGACCTAACCTGTAACGACAGGCTGCTTCGTAGTATGGGCTCAGCTACTACAAAGGTATGATCCCTTAAAGGCAGTAACCGAGGGTGCTGACCTAACCTGTAACGGCAGGCTGCCCCGTAGTATAGGCTCAGCTACTACAAAGATATGATCCCTTAAAGGCAGTAACCGAGGGTGCTGACCTAACCTGTAACGACAGGCTGCTCCGTAGTATAGGCTCAGCTACTACAAAGATATGATCCCTTAAAGACAGTAACCGAAGGTGATTACCTAACCTGTAATGGCAGGCTGCTCCGTAGTATAGGCTCAGCTACTACAAAGGTATGATCCCTTTAAGGCAGCACCCTCGGTTACTGACCTAACCTGTAACGGCAGGCTGCCCCGTAGTATAGGCTCAGCTACTATAAAGGTATAATCCCTTAAAGACAGTAACCGAGGGTGCTGACCTAACCTGTAACGACAGGCTGACCCGTAGTATAGGCTCAGCTACTACAAATGTATGATTCTATAAAGACAGT
>JAABNX020000002.1:8703495-8713604 GCA_015163995.2 Mormyrus lacerda | reverse complement strand
GTTAAATTAATGAAATTGCGGCGAACGCTGAGGCTCAGGATATAAAGGTCTGCTGTTAGCATTTTTCTAGGCCATTGATTCCATGTTACTACTGCACATTACGGCACCCCGAATCCTCGTAAATCAATTCATACCCCATTGTCCTTTTCTGAAAGCACACTTAAACACCTTCTGCTGCACAGTGCTGAGACAGAGGTGACAATAATCCATTGTTTTAGTTTAAAACTTAGCCCTGCTTCAAAGACTGAGCAGGCACCAAGTCCTACAAAATGCACTGAGTGCCATTTAGACATCAGAAGCGAACAAATATAGCCGGACCTTTCTAACAAAAAAAAATGCATATCCATCCATCCATCCATCCATCCATCCATCCATCCATCCATCCATCCATTCAGAGGTGACAATTTCAGGTCCAGAAAGTAAAAATCCAGACCATGGTTTTGTTTCAACCAACCAGTTGAGTACTCTGTCACTGTGACTCTTTATGCGCAACTGGTTGGTTGAAAGTAAATCATGGTCTGGATTTTTACTTTTTGCACCTGAAATTGCCACCTCTCCATCCATCCATCCATCCATCCATCCATCCATCCATTTTCTGTAACCACTTGTCCTATTCAGGGTTGTGGGGAGTCTATCCTGGGGCTTATAGACCCAATGTAGGGAATCCATATTTATCACAGTGGGATTATACCTTAAGGAGAACACTTGAACACGTACACACTTAGCATTCTTTCATATAGACTAAGTGTTCAACTTTCTCTAGGAAAAGCAGCAAAGGAATAAGAAACTTTTCAAATGGAGACATAACCACCGCCTGAGACACACCAGTGCCCTCTTTCCAACACTGCAGATCTCACTGAAAGATTGATTATGGGTGAAATGGCCACGCAGGGCTCAACACGAAAGTCAGACAGCTCTTTTCCTCTATAGACTAACATACATATAACAGCACATTTTGCTGACGAGGTGCCTCAGTAGTTTTTCCATTTGCCTTTCAAACTAACAAAAGCTCGGCTTTGTTGAATAGTACATGAACTTTCCCTCAGAACGAGTACTAAAACGAGTACTTACACATGCATTTTCCTTCCTCTATGGGTAAGTTTAATATTCTGCTATAAATGATAAAAAGATATTAAAGATGGCAATAATAATCATTTTAAGCTGGAGACTGCGGTGTATTTTTACATTCACTTAGAAAAGTTCTAAAATCAGAAGCCTGTAACCTTACGACAATTAAATAGTACAAACTCTCTACGAACTGCTATAAGAAACACAGAAAAAAAGCAGCCTTGCATTAAACTTCTTAGTAAATGAGATCCTGGGGGACGCTGCAGAAATGCCCCCCCCCCAGCCGTGCTCCGCACTCACCTGATCGCTATCATCTCGGCTACCCGGCTCCCTCGCGCTCTCCTGGCTTCATTAGCGCTTTATGGAGACACTGAACTCCAGTCGGAGTCTGAAGAACTTTAGCGCTATTTATTTATGCCGGTGTTTAGCCGCCGGTGGAGAACGGGAAGCGTAAGCGGCAGAAAGCCGCTTCCTTTTGACCTGCATCTCTGCCTTAGTATCCGCTATGGGTTTGATTCAAGTAAACATGATTTAAATATGTCTCATTTGACTATTTATGCAAACGCTTAACAGTAGCTGCACCTTCATAAAGCATTTAGCATGCATGCCTAGAACATTCATAAACAGCATTCATAAGCATTATCTTAACACCTTAAAATACTTTAATGGCTTTAACTCATTACACTATTTATACATTAATAACAAACACCATAGGATTATACAATTATATTATATGGACTATATTTATATATATTTATATATGGACTATATTTAATGTGTGTGTATAAATACATATATATATATATATATATATATATAAAGCTGCTAGGATACACTATATGGACAAAAGATTTAGGACACCAGGCAGTTACACCCACAGGAGGTTTTGTAACATCCCATTTTAAATCCACAGGCATCAATACTGAGCTGCTCCCACCATTGCAGCTATAACAGCTGCCACTCTTCTGGAAAGGCTTTCTGCAAGACTTTGGAGTTTGTCCGTGGAAATTGTCCATCCAACCAGAAGAGCATTTGTGAGGTCAGGCTCTGATGTTGGACATGAAGACCTGGCTCGCAATCTCCGTAGCAGTTCATGCTAAAGGTGTTTGATGGGGTTTAGGTCAAGGCTCTGTGTGGGCCAGTCAAGTTCTTCCACACCAGACTCACCCAACCGCATGTTCATGGACCTTGCTTTGTGCACTGGGGCACAGTCATGCTGTACCAGAAAAGGTCCTTCCCCAAATTGTTCCCACAAAGTTGTAAGCACAGGATTGCATATCTAACCATTTATCTTGGTCTGAGTCACAGTGGATGAGGGCCGTGGAGTCAAAGCACCAGGCTGGGATACACTCCGGATGAGATGATGGTCCTTAACAGGGCAAATTCACACACTACTCACACACACAGACAGTAATGCACCATTTGGAATTTAGAGACAGCGTTTAGCCTAAAGCCAGTTAACCTAGACTGTCTCTGGTCTGACTGCAGAAGGCAGAGCACTCAGAGGAACATACAACTCCACGCACACTGGGAGTGGAGCTGGAATTCGTGCCCTCAACGTGTCAAGATGAATAATGACCCAATGTGCCACGTCACAAGATAAACACACTTTAGCTTTATATTTTCATGCTAGAAGGGGAGGTTTAGGTGTATTAGCTCTTATAGTAGTAATGTAAAATTATTTAAAGATAAAGTTATTTGTGATCCTGACTACTATATTTGCGAAACATGCTATTTGATATGTGACTGCAGTTGATTCCAATACCATGTGCTGCATACAAGCGCTATAATGTTCAAGAAGAAAAGTACCATTAATAATTATAGATGGTTGCTTGTGTTTGTACAGTATATGTTATTCATCAGCCACATGCCTGAATATAAGGCTGAACTGGATCTAATTACTTTTTTGGGTGTGGATCATTGCAGAAATTTTGGCAGTGATGACAGACGGACCTGAAGCCCTAAAGTCATATTCATGATTAGCCTCAAGCGTAACGCTGCACCTAACAGTGAAGTAAAAGACGAAGTCTGTGGTTTTTGTAAGGAATCTGCTGATAAGAAAGCAGGTATTATAAGCTACAAAGTGCAAGTTGGGCCTTAGTCTTAAAATATTTGATAAGTGACAAAGTGCACCTGCTTTAATCTTTTTTTTTCTTGGTCATAGTGATTCAAATCCAGTACTTGCTCCCTCTAGACTTATGGCTTAATAAGATTTTCAACATGAGCCTACTAGGATAATTTGGCCCAACGGTGCATTATCTATTTATTCTGTTTGAATGAGGTCATCTAAGAAATGAATTCATAACAATATGGCTCGGTTAAAAGGACAGCTGTGTTGCCATTTAAACATATCGGTGAAAGAGTGAGGTTCCATCCTTACAGTGCAGTTAATACATCTGGGCTGAAGATGTGCAGAACCAGAAAATGGGAAGGGTGATTGGCTTAAGTGAGGTGAGGTTTTTACATGAAAAGGATAAGAGGGTATAACTATAACTAAGCTACTTACTAAAGCAGGAAAGCACAAAGTGAGCCTTTGTTGAACAGCTCTTGGCTTGATGAGATCTAGGAGAGTTTGTTACTGGTCACATCGTCCTACCAGTTATCTGAGTCATGAGGTTTACATCCATTGGGATTACCTCAAGGTGAGAGGCTGACAGAGGCCTACAGTTTAAAGTAGTAAAAAAACTCAAACGGCCATTTCTACTTTGGCGTGCAGATTTAGCTCATACTTGATTCACATGTTTATCAGTTACAGAAAGTTGAAGGTCCATGAGCAGTTAAATGCACAGATCCCAACAACAACAATGTAAATTCAAAAAATGAGGTTTTCTCTGCCAAATTACTGTGCAAATTTATTCAGTAGATATTCACACTGTATACTACAAATTACCAGAAATTTGTATGATTAACTGATATGGCAAACTGCTTATGGTTGTTTTTGCCTGTTAGTAAATGCTGCTTATAAATTATGTTTATGCTGTAAATGTGTTTGCTTTGTGCCAACGAAAAAGTAGCCAGATGCAAGTGGATGCTTTTGGCAAAATTAACGTAGTTATGCCCAAAATATTTCACACAAAGTTATGTACGGATGGAAATAGCCATTGGACTGTTAGCGCAACGAGCAACAAAAACTCTGAAGATCAAAATCAAGTTTGCTGTCTTTTCTGATATTTTTCTCCATTTATATGCGCAGGAGGGATCAACTAAAAACCATCTGAGACTCGCTGCTCTAAACCATGAAACCGAGACGCACAAGAGGAAATACTTATTGATTATGCGAAAGTAAATGAATCTTAACGTGAGGCTTTCATGTCCTTCCTGAAAGGATCTGCAGGACCTGTGCATGCAATGAGAACTCTGATGGGCCCCTTTCGCTCATTAGGGAGCCCATGTGTCTCCTCCCTCATAAATGGACTGTTACGGTCAAATGTACAGCACTCACTTGCTTCATTCAGCAAAAATATTGCAGACTTGTCCATTTTCTATGAAAAACATTTGGGGAAAAAAAACATATATATCACATTACAAACAACCAGTAGATTTAAGTAAAACGTTCATTTCAAGTAGTAATAGACTGAAGTGCAAATTAAAGTTTTAAAAGCTATTCTAAGTTAAACATTTCATTGGCAAGCAGTCTTATTGGGCACTTTTTAAATTAGTAACATTTTTGCAATGACATAAAACACCAAACATTTGTGTTTAGTGTCCCTTTGGCAGACAATGGCTACAATTGCAATTAATAGCAAAATGGCAAGAACAGAACTGAATGAGTCAGTCAAAAAAACTATGACACTTAATAAAAAGAAAATATGTGGAAGATGTGTGCAGATATCTTAAATATTTGCTTGTCAATAGACTTTTATTATGAAGCCAGTACATTTGCAACATTTTTACAGAATTAAGCCAGTGTCCCGTGGCTTTCTGTGAGCACTCTAAGTCTACCAGAGTTTTTCAGTACTAAGGCTGGACACACTTGGCCTAGACAATTCTTTTCATATGAATCTGCTTATCAGTTGAAGTGTTACAGACATGCATTTTTTTTCATTGAATACATAGTATTGCTGCCATAATTTAAATCACAACTTGTTTTTAAATATTTCTATGCTTATATATTGTTTATTCACCCATTTTAAAGTTTTTGTTGCTCCCAGGACCTGGCAGGGAGCAAAACTGTGAGCTGTCGGGCAGGGAGCTCGAAGGAAGCAAAAACATGGACTGGCTGTGGGTCCTCGAGGACCGGATTGGGAAACGCTGCAGTAGTGGGTCACAGAGAGTAAGGAACCTCTTTCAGAAAGCGAACTGCATGAAGCAGAGGACACCGTAGACGGTATGCCAGTCCATCTCTGACTTTAGGCTAATCACACACTGCAGGCTGTTCAGACACAGCAGTTTGCCTACCTGCATACTGTCAGCTCCAGAATGATTGGCATCCTTCATGAAAATTAACTAAAATTAACAGATAAAAAGAACCACACATGCATGAGTGATATTTTGGGCTCAAACAAATGGGTAAAGCCTCATGTTTTTATTTTCGAACCGAATTGTAACAGAATAAAGTTTTCCTTTAATAACACAATTTTTCATAAAAATGCAGATGCCAAAAATACCGGCACCCCAAGTTTCATTATTTGGTGGAGCTTCTCCCAGTGAGAATGACATCACTCAGCCTCTTTCTCTAGTGCTTAACAAGGTTGGAGGTCACTTGTAGAGGGATCTTGGACCACTCTTCCATGCAGGATATCCCCTAGGCATTGAGATTCATGGCTTTTCTCTTGTGCCCCCTTCAATCGATTCCGCAGATTTTCCATTGGTTTCAAGTCCGGAGACGGAGAGAGCCATTGAATTACCTTGATTTTTGTGTTGCTGCAAATATCTCTTTGTCGTTTTTGATGTGTGCTTCTGGTCATTGTCTTGGAAAACCCAGCCACGGCCCAGTATCAGCCTGTTGGCAGAGGCAAATGTTCTTATACTGAATGGAATTCATAATCCCACTGATGCTAATATGACCCCCCCCCGAGTCCACTGACAACAAAAAAACACATTTTACCGTGGGTATGAGATGCAGTTCTTTGTATGCATTACCGTTTTGTCATCGAACATAAAGATGGCGTGTGTTTCCAAAAAGCTTACGTTTTGTCTAATATGATCACTACACAAAATTCCCGTTGTAAGTACAGTGTTGCTTGGCAAAGTTCTGACACTGGGATTTGTGTCTTGGTCTCAGGAAGGGCTTCCTTAAAGGAACTCGTCCGAGAAGCTTTTGGTCATGGAGATGGTGTCTCGACATTGATTTTGAAATGGTGAAACCCCAAGATGGTTTTACAAAAGGATTTTACCTGTGTGTTATGTCACATTTATACCCCAGGAAATGGTCAAACTCTAGACACAATTAAGTTCCTAGACAAGTAAAATCAAGAAACATTTCATTGTTACCCAAAGACTCAGATTGCTTTGGTTTTATTTGTATTATTCTTCAAGGGTGGCAATAAGTTTGCCAGATATGTTTTTGACACAATCAACTATTATAAAGACCAGACAAGACTTTTGCAGGAATACTTAGGGATTTCTCCATATGTTTGAGGAAAATATATATATATTACCTATATTATATTCATGTACTTCTTCACTTTCTTGAGGGTTACCAATATTTCTGGAGTTGGCTGTATTTCTGGATTGTGATTGCAGAGTCCCTGGACAAAACCTGCACAAAACACAGGAAAACATGCTTTTAAACAAACAACAAAATAGTTCTGAATGAACCAACGAGACAGTGATTTAAAAAAAAAGGCACTGCACATGAGAATGTTAAAGGCCTTTTTAAAAACACTGTTCCCCAATAGTGTTTGTTTCTTTAATGATGCAAAAATGCACGTTTCATCATTTCATCAGTTTTTTTGGCTGAAAACTCTTCTGAAGCATCTCATCCTGTATATAAAAAAACATAGGTGGTTCTGTTTTTTCTGGAGATGAAATTTACAGCCAAAACCGTTATTTTTGGTTTACATAACTCCCCGTTTTCCCGAGTAGCTCTGCTCTACCATCCAGTGACTACTGATCTAGTAATAGATACTGTATAATTATATCCAGGTGTGACTCTTGAAAAGTATCAGCTACATTGACTGGAGCTGTAGTCTTTTCAAAAATCAGATATCTTATAATCTACGGGATCGGTTGATTACATCTGTTTGTTAAACATTTCAATGACACAGAAGTGGATTTCTGAAATCATAACGGAAAGAGGGAAATCACCCTGGAATGCTGTTCAGTTTCTATAAATATGGAATCGGTATTCCATTCAGCAGTGTTCACACGCCAAAGATATGAAATAGAGATTGTATGGTGTGACAAGTGCCTGTTAATTTGAAGGAGGCACATTGTAGGATATGAACTGTTGCTGTGATACATTGGTGAGCGGTATCACTGCCTTTCACCTTCAAATGCTCGCTCAGCTACGCTTATTTGAATTTCGGTCGCCGTGAGCTATTCAGGGGATTGTATGGAACATTTTTCATTGTAGGTAATCCAATAGCGGAGCATTCGTCAACCGACTAGCACGCTGAGTCTTCAGACAAAAGCACAGCGACATTATGACACCAGGTCATAATGAGGCACCATTATATAAAAAAGAATAAAAAAAGGAAAAAACAGGCCTATTTTCTTTTTCCTTCTGTATTATTTCCAGGTGCTGTCCAAGATGCAGAGGCTTGTTTACGATCACTGAGAGGAATCTTGCATATGGAGCCCAGCCAGCAGGGAACAAATCAGCTCATTTTCTCAGTAGAAGTTTCCCATACAGTAACCTGCCACAATTATCTCTGCAACCTTCAGCTGCATCCTTCCCATGTAACCTTCCTTCTCTCTCAATGGCAGTAAAGACTCTTAGAATCATTATTACTTTCCACATTCAATTCCCCGATTTTTATTTTATTTATTTTTTTTTATCATTTTTAAAATTATTTGATATTTTTTTTGTCTTTGTTGTTTTATAGTTTGGGCATGCGTCTAGAAAAGCAGTCAAACGCTGTTTTTTTTCGTTTTTTCTTAGCATCATGACGTGCTCGTAATTTCGACTGGGGGGGCACGGTGGGTGTGGAAGGATAAAGGCTGGCAAGCAGGAGGACAGAAGGTTAGCTGAGCAATATGGCTGTAATATCGAATGCACCTTTCAGCATTATTGCTGTGGTTTGTCCCTTTTTACACACTACCCCCATCTGCTCCTCACCCTGTTCTCTCTGTACCAAGATGCTGGGCGTGCTTGCCGTCGGGGGGGTGACTCGGAGATCAATAGCCAAGGGCACCGTCGTCCCGAATGTGGCACTCCCGTCAGCAGTAATGCATTCAGGGCAGGGCTGCGTGCTTTTCAGACGCGCATGTCTCATGCTCAGTCAGCAGATTGTAATCAAATCTAATCTGTTATTAAAGGATGATCTTGACACTTGACTCCATGGCAAGGAAACCCAACTTTGTAATGTAATTCAGGGGGCACACTCCCCAGAGATGCTCCCTGCCATTTGACCCTCAAAATATTTTTACTTTTTTGTTTCTTCAGCATGGAAGTGCTTTCTCCATGCATTAGTAATGGCTGTTTGAATTTCTGAAGATTTTGTTTTATTCTCAACAGCGGTTACAAGCAGGCTATCACTATCATCGCCGTGCTTTACATACAGGTTTTACTTTTCGTTTAAATATTATGAACAGAGGCAGACTTTATCTCAAATTGGTCTTCTGAAAAAAAATAAAAATAAATTTGAGGACAATCTTGGAGCAGCAACAGAAGTCAGATATAGGCAGACAGAGATTTAGAATTAAACACTAATTAGTGCATATGAGTCAGACAGCCAAAATATCATGTATCAGGTATTATTTTAATTAAAAGATTGGGTTCTTTTCAAAAGTAGTTAACTGGATAATGAATTAGTTAATCAGATTTGGAGGCAATAAGTCACAAACTACATCTCAGGGAGACCTAAGTAAATATCCATTTTGAGAAAATTTAATGAGCGATAAACAACTATCCAGCTGGAAAGAATAACACAATTAATAAAAATCATTTAGCAGCATGAATTAATTTAGCAATGTATTAATTTTATTCATTTACAATGCACTGCCATCGTAACAGAGGGGAATTCAATCGGGTGAGTCACTGCTATGATAAACTGCCACTTGTTTTGCTTTAAAATGGCTCCAGTTTGGAAATCGATACGCGGGCCGGAGCCATTCGTCAGCGCCTGGATGCCTTGTGAGGTACAATATTGCGCTTCGATGTTTTTTCAAAACCTCCCTGGACGTGTGGAGACCTGACAGTGCCGGGGAGAGAGGAAGAGCCAGCCGGTTTTGGTGGGGGGACGAGTGCCGCTACCCCGACAAAGAGAGATGGATGGTTGGGGGGGGGAGGGTTTATCAGGCCCTGACAGACACAATAAAAAATAACCTTCGCAGTACAGGCCTGTTCAAATTAATATTGTGCAGCCAGGCGCCTCCAGTTGAGCGTCATTAGGTGCACATTGACAGCGTCGTTAAGACAACGGGCAGATTATAGCGGTTACTGATGACACGCTGGAACCAGGGTGAACCGTGGGCACATCTCTCACTTGACCTCCAGAGAACATTCCTGCTGCTCTGAAGACAAGGAAGGAGAAGGGAGGTCTGTGTGTGCGCGTGTGCGTGTGTGTGTGTGCGCGTGCATGTGTGTGGGTGCCACGTCGTGGCCGTGTCCTCAGGTAATGTGAGCAATCACAAAACACACCGGTCTGTTCTGCACGTTTGGGTGCTGTGGCGATGAATTATTCAAGTTGAAAGTTACCTGCGTCTCGTTATCCTGTAATTTGTCATGCAGGCATGATATTTCTAACGTTCCCTCTTCATTTAGTGGGACACTTTTTCACAGTCAGCCATTAAAAGGAAACTCAGATGAGAGTATCTATGCCTTTCTTGAAACAAATGATGTTAAATGATTAACTCAAAACCAAAAAAGAAAGAGCTATTTTAAAAAATGAATATATCTGCAACGCATTGGATTAACACAGTGATGAAAGGAAATA
>JAABNX020000002.1:8692367-8703395 GCA_015163995.2 Mormyrus lacerda | reverse complement strand
CTAACAAAAAATTTAGGAAAAATTGTTTTAAAAAATAAAAGTGCTGGCCAGGGACATTTCGATAGATATGCGTGTTTCTCCATGTTACCAAAGACTAACCTAAAAGAAAGAATTTAAAAGTTTAATCCCAACTTCTTTGTATAATCCTGACCTCACATGGTCTGAGAGGGTTCAGATGAGAAACCCCAAGTATAACCCTCTTAACCTGCAGTGAGCGTCTCTTTTATTTATGAATTTTAATCAAATGCTGCTCATGAAATCGTTATGAAGTTGCAGATTAACATAGCCAGCCCCCCCCCCAAGTTATAGTTTCCTCTCTTTAACCGCTGCTTGACTTTATTAACAGCGTAAAATATTAAAAGTTAAATATGACTGTCAAAAACACGAAAACTGACATCTCGATCACGTTTGCCGCCGCATCTACTGCCCACGTCGGGCCTTAATTCCCGCCCCTCCCATTTTACTCCCATTTCATGGGCTGAGTGATGGTCACAGTGTCAGATTTTATGCAAGGCACGCTAAATAAAAGAGGAGCTCCCATCAGCGCCTTCAGTGCGCTGTCAGTCTTGACGGACAAGACAATAAATAAATAAAGAATAGCTTGTGCAGGGAAAGCCGGAAAGTGACCTGATAAATACGCAGAGCTACACGTGAGCAGAAAAGAACTTCCTCCAAATCTTTGATGTGCACATTAGAAGTCAGTGAACCACACACTTTGCTAGCGAAGATATTAATGCTTTTCTTTTAAAGGATTTGAGGTTGTGAAAGAATACGTAGGCTGCGAAACAGGCATGAAAGTTGGCAACACTGAGCATCTTGTGACGTATCTCTCTAGTTCTTTAAGGTGCCATTTTTCAATTACAATGATAACTCTGGACAAAATGGTATTTTATATTTACAATGACTCAGCAAATCAGTTCTACTCACTATGGACTTGAGAGCTCATCATTTCTCTTGTATATTAGCTGCTAAGGAATTACAGTGTTAAAAAAAAATATTATGTTTCACTGGGATCTCATATTCTTCAAGACACAGTAACAAAAGACAACACACATTACTGTGTAAAACTGTTAGACCATCAAATCCTGAAATGTTTAAAACTATTTATCTGGTTAAGTTTGTTGTTCAGAAAGAAAAAAAAAATAACATTAGAATATACACCTGTTATGATTAGTAGTTCACCATGTGGCGTACAAGCATGCGGCTTTTATTTAATTCAAACGAACTAGAAACCAAGAAGACCATAAGGGGTCTGAACAAGAGCAGGTAGACAATACAATAACCTACAAAGGCTGAAATAAAACACAAGGAAATGCTGAGGGAACTTGGCAGAACATTCACCAACAGCACATACGTGTTCAATAGCTGACATAAGAATAGCACTTGGGCACATATATAAACAGGTGATGAGGTCTAGAGTCCTGTACGAGCCTGGAATTATAGACCGGGCCTGACTCACACCCGAGACCTTGAGACCGAACCAACCCTAATAGTACTAGGAAATCTAAAATCCAAACCTGACCTAAAATTGTGGAAATATTAGTCATACGCATATATGAAGACAGATTTTCAAAGATGGCATTTTAAAACTGCCTAGCTTATATGCACTGGGAATATGCTGACGGATGCAAAATATTAATGCTATTTAAATGATAACAAGCCAATCAAATAGGCTTTTACTTTGTAGCTAGTTTCATGAAGTTCAAGCCAAAACACCGGCAATTAAAAATCGTAATTCATGTTTACATGACTGAAGGTCCAGTCAGGCAAAGGGTGTCATAACGCAAAGCTCTGCATTTGGAAAAATAATGTTAGCCAGCCTAGTTACATAGATTAGCAAGGCACAGCGACCTGTTAGCACAGCATGAGAATGACTGGTAAACAATTTGTCTTACTGGTCTTACCGATTGTACCAATTTAAACAGTTGTTCTTTCAAATGAGCTAAAGACCCCGCGAGAACACAAAGCAATTTGCAAATTTAAAGAAAAAGAATTCATAAAAAAACTAACCTGAATCCAATGCCACAATTAATTAAAAAATAAAACCTCAGCTGTACATGGTGTGAAATCAGATACTTTATTTGGGCCCACTGGGCATGGGATGGGTCTCAGATGTCTAGGAAAGTCTAACAAGGGACAGGTGTGAGTCATTAACAACTTCTCAAACGCAAGGGAACAAACGAAACGAATAAGATTGGACAATACTAGCTAGGCACAGATCAGGTAAATAATGACACAAAAGGTAAGGATCAAACTTGAGTATATAAACGAAAGGAACTTGATTAGCATATGGTAGACCAAATGAAAGGTCTGGTGGTGCAAATAAACAGGGAGAATTATGGAGGCCGTGAATGGAGTCAATCTACGGGAAAACAGGGAACAGAACCGGATGACCAGCAACACCTGCTGGTCAAATATAGGGTACTCAGCAAATGACAGACAGAACTGGACAAGGCAGGGACCGATCTTCACAATGCCAGTCAGCCATAACATTAAATTCACCTACCTAACGTTGTGCAGGTCCCCCTTGTGCCACCAAAATAACTCTGACCTATCGAGGCATGTACTCTAAAGGTGTTCTGTGGTATCTGACACTAGCAGCAGATCCTTTTAGTCCTGTAAGTTACAAGGTGGGGCCTCCATGGATCAGACTTGTTTGTCCAGCACATCCCACATGTACTTAATCAGATTGAGATCTGGGGAATTTGGAGGCCAAGTATATACTTTGAACTGTGTTTTTAACATTCCTTAAACCAACAATTTTTGCAGTGTGGCAGGGTGCAATATCCTGCTGAACGAGGCCACCGCCATCAGGGGTTACTGTTGCTATGTTTTGTATATGGTATATGTCAAACTAACATCCACATGAATGCCAGGACCCAAGGTTTCCCAAAAGATCGTTGCCCAGAGCATCACACTGCCTCTACCAGCTTAATGCATCCCATAGTATAGGGGTGACCAATGTTATCCACAAAGGGCCAGTGTGTGTGCAGGTTTTTGGGATGACCTTTAGGTCAGCTTTTCAAGCTCAGGTGTGAGGACTCTACAGCCAATCAGTCCTCTAATTATTAATTGAAAACATACCCAACATACCCAACAGCCTTTTTTGGATAAGATTTGCCACCCCTGCCATAGTGTATTCCGGGACCATACAGCTGTCCGCAGAATGTACTGTAACAGGAAACCTGACTTATCAGACCAGGCCACCTTCTTCGATTGCTCCATAGTCCAGTACAGAATCTCCATTGTAGGCCATTTCAGTAGTGGACAGGGGTCAGCATGGACACTCTGGCCAGTCAGCAAGCTGGGATGCATTACGTGTTCTGATACCTTTCTATTATAGCCAGCATTAACCTTTTCATAATTTTTTTCTACAGTAGCTCTCCTGAAGGATTGGCCCAGACAGTCTAGCCTTCAATCTCTACGCGCATCAGTGAGTCTTGGGCTCCCATGACCTTTTTGCCAGCACACTTGACCTTTCTTGGACCATTTGTGGTAGGTACCGCCCGCTGCACACCAAGAAATCCTCACAAGACTTGACCTTATGCTCTGACCCAGTCATCAACCCATCACAGTGTTGCCCTCGTCAAAGTCTCTCAGATATTTACGCTTACCCATTTTTCTTGCCTCTAACACATCAACTTCAAGAATTGACTTTTCCCTTACTTAATATATAATGACATCATTGATTAGTGCCATTATAATAAAATACTCAAGCGTTATGCACTTATAATCATTGTTATTCACTTCACCTGTCAGCTGTTATAATGTTACGACTAATTGGTGTATTTTTATTGGTGAATAAAAAATAAATAGAAAAAAAGGAAATTATTCTGTTCTTCAAACAGCATGCCCGTAAGCTCTCCTCACCCCAACCATTGCATGTACTCATTAAATAATTTAAATAACTTGATGAAATATTGATTCCAAACATGTTATACTAGTGGTTCAATCAACATGTACATGGGTGTATTGGATGCTTGCTGCAAATACTGAGGTAACTTTAGAAGAGGCTTTATAATGACTATGCTGATACACTTTGACAGACATAATTCCATATTTTTGCACCAACATGAAGATCATTTGAACATTTTTTTTTTGCTGCAATAAAGCTCTTGAATCGTCTTCCTAAAACCTGGAACAAGTGACATAAAACAGATTTACAGATGGCAGAGACCATTCAAATAAGACATACAGAAAATTCACAATTAAACAGAATCATTTGTACAATATTCATATTCAAGGATGGAGATATTTTGTGTAATGGAAACTGCTTTATTGAGCTGTAAAAGGACCAAACCACAATGGTTTCAAGGTCAAAGGTTTCAAATGTGATGGACTCACTTTGAATTTGAAAGCACAAGGACCACACAGTTGATAGAGCTGATCTCATTAACAGCGCGGATGTAATGGTTCAGTTTTCTCTTAGATGGTGATTAATTCCTATTCACTTAACAGGCTGGAACAATCACTGTGTGATAGCAAATTCAAAGTGCGGTAACAAAGTATTAGGGGCCAAGTCTCACATAAAGGGATGCTGCCTTATGAACTAAATTAGATATGTTCTCTGGGAGCTACACGTATAAAACCTGCATTACAGAAACTATTCCTTACTCACTGGCCAATCTCCCATTGGCACATTATCAATGCAGTACCGACGTTTTTAAATATCATTCATCATTATTCACTGATGTGTTAACTAGGCTCAACATGGCGTTGGTATACATTACTCACAGACTCAAATTGGTAAGAAGAGTTAAGTAATGTAATTTTAGGATATATTTGATTTTTTCTAATAATGTGTTTTGCCCTAGACACTAATAAGCAGCTTGAGAAATGGATGTATGAATGGAATATTTAAAGTCATGATTAATTGATGATATTACAAGGTCATTAATTAACATTTCCTCATGGCATTGATGTATTCATATTAATCAACCACTTCTTATGGCATAATATTGGAGTTGTAATATGACAATATAAATATATGATATGTGATAATTGGAGTATCGCAAAACATTTTGTGAGCAGGATGTACAGTTAATCAATCGGTGTCATCAATAATGGCCATTAGTCACTATTTCAAGCATAGAAAGGCAAATAGTTAAAACCGGCAGTATGGCAACCCGTTGTTTGACAGTTAAGAAAAGAACATAAAAAAGGTTTAGTATTATCATATAGATCTATCTATCTAATGGCTTGTCTTATTATTTTTTAATTACAAGTTTTTATCAGTAAACCCAGCAATACCCATAAGGAAAAATATATTATTATTATTATTATTGTTATTATTATTATCACCATCAATATTATTCATATGAATAAGTATACTATCATTATTATTAATATTAATCAATATTTATTTCTTCTTCTTAATATTATTATTATTTCTGGAGTAAAAGTATTGTGTTTCAGTGCCACAATTAATTATTTTGCATTCCATGTTCTCATTTACTTCTCAGTCTAATAATGGCAAATTAGTTCCTATATCCTTATATTCATCTGTTGTCTATTTTTGTTTTGTATTTAAGAATACAAATTTTCATTCCTTTCATCACTGCCTCCATTATTTTGAAATCAAAAATGAAAATATATACAGTATATATACGGTATATGTCGTAAAAAGTACATCCTCCATGCTTTCCCCAGCAAAACGCCTCGCCAGAAGTTATAAGGAGTTAACGGTGTCAGTTCTCCCTGCAGGGCGTCTTCAGCTTAAGCTCTGCATATATATCCCCTTTTATAACTGGGAAATATCCTTTGCAAAAGGTCCTGCTGAAGTCCGAGACAGTTTTGTTCAGGGCAGCTAGGAAATCACCCTAAAAGTCACGGCAGGACTTCTGCTGCAATTGGGAGGGGAGGGGGGATTGTGGGGGGGGCTGCGGCTGGCAAGTAATTCACTGAAAAACTTTAGTTTTTATCCCAGTTGTAAAAATATGTATAAATAATAATTTACCTTTTGCAAGGCATAAAGTCAGCTTTACACTTGGCTTTACACTGAAGTATACACAGATGTGATGTCAATAATTCAATGCTGCGTGCAAAAAGCTGGATAATGTTAAAAAAAAATACTATAACTGTATTCTACTTTAGGTATCACTTTTACAGTTTTCTGTTATTTAGAAAATGTTTTTTTAGCTAGAACTAAACAGCCTCTGTACCCAACCATTTATCAAATACCCTTTAAGTAATATTGCTTTGCATTCAGGTGTTCCTTGCATGAAAGATGCATCCATTGAGTAAAATTCATACTGTAGGGACTCCGGAGCCCTTAAATGCAGGTCACTGCCCTGCCTTGGGGGGTTCTAACTCATATCCCTGGCTGTTGCTACCAGGTAGATAAGCAGGCTCTCTTTGACGAGTGGCCCCCCAGAGAGGCGTGATCAACACCAGGCCGCCTGCTGCATCTCCGTGCAAAAATAATAATACCTGTGCTTTTGTCTCAGTTCTGTTGCTAATCCTCAAATAGCTCAACATCCCTGCGCTCCGGCAGCTGAAGCTTTTGGATAATGAATAACTTCAATGACATTCATTTTTTTTTCTTCCCGATAGGACAATGTAGATGGTTTTGTAATGAGTTGCTCGAACTTAAAGTTTCAATGCCATTTATCACCAGCTTCCGTATTTTACTCACTGGCTTGTAGATTAGCGTCAAGGGCCTAAAACATTTCATCCAATCCAATGTGCTGCCAGCCAGTTACTGGTGTAATTCACATCCCATTGGGCTGAAATTTAAAATAATGGGTATTTCACCGGTTCCTTGACTTATCTTTTTCAGGAATAGTCCATTGTATGAAAGTCTAATGCCCATACTATAATCTAGGGTCTTCTGACCGGTTCTGGTCAAGTCATTCCGAGGGGAATATGAAGAAGAATGAATGAGACGTAAGGGGAAAGGTCATGAACCCACAAGGAAGCAGGTTTACTTATGCATAGATATGGTTGACCTACTTGTGTGGCGTCACAGGTCAACAGATGTCGAAGTGATTTCCATGGCCAGAAGCCAGGCAAGGGGTACTAAGCAGATGCTTCCTGTTGTAGTATTTGCTACTGCTTTCAGCTGGTAGTACAGAAGATGCAGGTGCCACGACCTTCACCACACGACTGCTTAGTTATCTGGCCACTCGGCGTTGTGGAAAGATAGCTGAGGTCCAGGGCATAACATAGCTATTAGTTTCCACGAATATTAAAACCGCAGCAAGTGCATTCTTGGTATACATGCTGTGCAAAGTTAAACCATATTAAGTTCAATTGCAGTTAGCAGTATTTGTTAATTGTGAACGAAATCGTAGCTCATGAACATGAGCTTCCCACAGGGTTCCAAAGAGGCCAAAGATCTGGGACGTGCATCAGTCCTACGTTATTGAATGTATCAAGGGAAACAGTCACAAAAATCATGATAGCACATGCCAATCATGAGGAAACTTCATACAGCAAAAAAGCACAGTGATTGCAAGTCAAAGTTCACTGACAGGGATAGATTAACAGCATATTTATTAAAGGCACCATATTATGCTCCTTTTCACTGTTCATATTTTTATTTTGGGGGTCTACTAGTATAGATTTACATGCTTCAGTGTTCCAAAAACACATTATTTTCCTCATACGTCTCTACTCTGTCTGAAACACCTTGTTAGAGCTTTTAGCCCCACCTCCAATGAGCCCAGTGTTCTCTGATTGGTCAGCTAGCCCTGCATGTTCCTCCCCTGTCTTGTACTGTAGTCTGCAGACAGCTTGCAGGTAGGTGACCAATCGTTATTGTGTAACAAGGTGACCTCACCGTGTCATGGAAGTAAGGGCTGAAATTCCAATAAGGTGTTTCAAGTCAATTAGAGAAGGGTGAGAGTTACTCCCTTTGCAGACCGTTCACATGCACCAAAAACTACGTGAAACATTACAGGAAAGGAAAATAACAGAAAATCATAATAGGTCCCCTTTAAAGATAACAAAAGTAGATCCATAAAAATGACCACAGAACCTCGGTGACCCGCTCTCAGAAAACAGAAACTACATGCTGTGAGCTTCACAAAGCTGAAACATATGGTGGGGCCGCTGTTCGTAAGTCACTTGCTCATAACCTTATAGAAGGAGCATAAAAACTGGCCTGCTGAGTAATAGCAAAAGAAATATGATCTGATTCATCCTTTTCCCTCCTTTTTATGTTTGGAGAAAATCAAAGAATGGCTTAAACTCACAAAGTTTATTGGAATGAGCACCCATGTGACGTTAATAATGTTTGATAATTGCTACGCAGTACAGCAGATAAGCAATTTGATATTACAGGACCAGATGCACCCTATGGTGAAAAAATGTTTTCTCATGATTTTCTAGTTTTGGGATATGAAATTTCCCCTTATTTGCGGCTAAACAATGAGTGGTTCTATGAATCCTATGATAAAATATCTTCTGTAGGGAACCACCCACTGGCCTAGTGATGGAATCCTATTGGGCAGCTGGGGGCTCTGCATGCGTGTAGGTCCTTCCAAGCTCTCCTGAAATGTTAGTGACTCAGAAGTAAAGTCAATTTACATCTGTCTCCAATTTATATATTTTAGGAATTGCGTCACAATATGCTAGCTGGTTAGTTTAGTAATATTTCTAGACCTCCCTTAAAGCTGGTTAACCCTGTTTATCCTGGAAGTGCTGCTCTGTTGGATCCCCTTTTGGCTGATTAGGCGAGATTCCCAATCACAATGTAAATTTAGCTTAGTTTCTGTGGGGAAGCTACAAACTAGGAAGCTATTGGCATATTCGGTCTCCTAGCTCAGGGACTAACCTAGAAGCAGTATACCTGGGTGATTCAACTCAGGGCTGCACAACAAAACATTACGTCTGGTCACCTCAGCTTAGGGACTGCCTGAAGTCAGTATATCTAACTAATTAAACTGAGAGACTGAAAATCCAAAGCTAGTATGCTTAGTTAACTAGCTCAGAGACTGGAAGTATATCTAGAGTAGCTAACTCAACTCAGAGGCTGCCAGTTAAGCATCAACGTGGCTGATTAGTTAGTTCCGGGACCAGTTCAATGGCAGTATGTCTGATAGACTCCATTCAGTGGCCAGATAGCAACTTACCATTGTCTAATATAATGCTGCCACTCAAATGAAGTGTTACTGAGTGAAATGACTAATTATTAAGTTAGGAACTCTGTCTCAGTTCTAATCAGGAATTATATGGTAGTGACACCATTCACTAGTTTACTTGAGTTAGCAAGTTCGGGCAACCAAGAAATAATCAAAACACAGCTTATTTGCTGAGCAAAACAACAATAATCAAAACACAGCTTATTTGCTGAGCAAAACAACATGCATTAATCACCAATCAAAATTAAAACAGAGAAGAACATCAATTTAACCCAAATAGCTACTTAGTTGCATAATAATATTATATATATATACCATCCAACAGAGATACTAAGTGATACATACCCCCACGGAAGTTACACATAGTAGTTGCGAGACAGATCTGGCTACTGATGTATATCACGCAACACCACGCGGGAGCTCTGATTACAGAGTGTCTCCTCAATAAAGGTTATGCATGGTGAGTATGCTAATCACACCTACCTTGCGGGGGTCCTGGCTACAGAACGTCCTGCCCCCCGCCGCTGTCTGACGGAGCCTTCCTTAAACACCAAACCAAGCAGTAGGTTTTCTTTGAAGATGATGATACACCAATCTCTGACCAGATGGTGTGCTTATTATTCTGCTTAGCGATATTGCTTTGAGTCTAGGGTTGTGATAATCCTTCAAAGTATCATATTACATCATCGGACAGTCAGGTCCCCAAACAAATGGTATGTTAATGGTGGGGCTGTAGGGCCTTTTGCCCACCGAGGGGCGAGAGCACCCAAACGAGGCAAGATTCCTCTGATTACTTATATCGGGGGTTCTCAAACATCCTGATCAAAGTCCCACAACAGATCTTCGTTCAAAGTCAGAAGTCCAGAACATTTACAAATGCAAAACAACATTTTATGAACTTTATTGAATTAAGAATAGTTTTCTTTATTAGCCATCAATGTACAACAATAATAGGAACTTAATGTAAAGACTAGTTTGATGCTCGGTGATCGTTTTGACTGGATTTTGTCGTGTTATGTGTACAAGTTTGGTGGTTCTACATTGTATTTTTGTATTTCAAACCACGTTAAGCCTCACTACATTAACCAAATCGATTCACAAGATGCAAAGATAAAAATTATCGACTGAGTTTGGATTAACTTGGTAACTTGGCATCCAAACTGCGGCCCAGACTTTCAGTACCCATGCCCAATATCTTCATAATATTATGATTTATGATTTAAGACTGAGACCATTATCCCAGTTACACTGAAATCATTCAAATGAGAACAGATCCAACATGAATATGTACATTAATTACTTTAACATTAGACAATCTTTCTTGCATTTTGGCTTTCCTTGTAGACTTTCTGCGATTTTACACAGGGGAAAAGGAGCAGGAAGTGACAGGGGACAGGATGGGCCGATGGTTGGTGTGTCTGCAAGGGTCTGCCTGCGGGCTCTTTCTTGCTCAGTGGGGGTCTTGTTGTGGCGGCTGATTGGTTGGTCTGGTGCTCCGAGCCCAACTTCATTGGAACCGAGTTGACGGTTTCCTCCTGGGTGAACCACAGCACAGGCCTAAGAGTCCAGGGTCACAGAGTCCTGTGGACCCTAATACTGTACTTTCACGGTCTCCACAGTCACCAAATATGAAGTGTAGATTTTCATCTCTTCTTTCTTCCCTCAAAGAACAAGAGACTTTTCTAACTGGCAAATTGTCCAATGTGCTTCTATACAAAAGAAATTAATATAAAAAGAATTTCCCCACAGAGATTAACGAAGTATCACTATTCTTAGTTAGTTGTATGTTATTTTGTATATCTCCTGTATTTCCTTTTATTGCTATTTAAAGTAGGTGTATGTAAACAGTAAATTTTTTTTTAATGAACTGAACCAACTTAATCCCAATTTTTCCACAAGTACAAAAACTGCAGAACCTTACCAATTCTCCAGCATAATAAAAAAA
>JAABNX020000002.1:8640650-8688455 GCA_015163995.2 Mormyrus lacerda | reverse complement strand
TGCATTTTTAGTTTTTTCATAGCAGTCACCGATTTTTATAAAATAGAGTTTTCCCTTATGGGGACCAGGAAACCGGTCCCCATACAGTAAGGGGAAAAAACTGATATTTATCACATTATGGGGTCATTTTGTCCCCATAAGGATATGTAAACCCACTCGCACACACACACACACACACACACACACACAATCTTTGACTCACCTAGACAGTTTCTTTAGATGGGAGGACACTAAACCCACTAAAATTTTATTAAAGGTGCATTACATAAGGAAAAAAAAAAACTAAGAATTCTGTGTTTTACCTTAAGGATACTTTAAAGGTTACTGCACTCATAAGAAAAGGAAAAGGCCTTCATCAATCAACTGTACATTCCCTGCAAACAAAAATGATACACAAAACAAATGCTAAAATATTCAAAATACTGACAAATAGTACGTTGACTACTGCACAGGCCAGGGACAGAACTGTCTTTGAATGTACCCCATCTTCCTGCTTAAGGTGCATCTCCCAGTCACATGTCCCAGGGTGGAATCTACCAGGTGAAGATTGAGGAGATCCCTTATGATGGTGTGCACCCAGTATGAAATAGGTCTGGAAATCAGCAGCAAATCCACTCATTGAATGCAGCCTCTATTCTGGAAGTGATTAAAAGGCACAACCGTGCCAGGCGATTGAAAAGCCACCTACACAACTGGGGCCTCGTGGCTTCTGTCAGGGCACCTTGAAGGTCCCCAGCACATCTCTAACGACCTCTTAGGGACTCGGTGTGTGGCTGGAAGAGGCTGATTGTCTGCCCGGATCCCATGCAGGTGACAGGTGGCTGTGCAGCCAGGCTTGACGGCAGCCTTTCGATCCACTCGCCAAGTGTGGCTTTTAGCTGACACATCACTTTGACAGCTGCCGAAGGAAAACCTATTTGCTGCTAATTTACAACATTATTTATTTATAATAATAATTTCCTATCATTTTATCCATCCAGCCAAAAAATAAAATAAAATAAAAAAGTTAATTGCTGCATCAGCGGACAAATCTGCAGAAATAAAACCTTTCATCCTTTACTTAACAAACCAATATATGAGAAAAAAAGCAGATGCTATAAAACATTTTTATGTGACATAATCCCTCTAAAGTAATTATGTTATGGCATCTACAGTATGCATTTGGGAACCTGACAGCAGACGCACTGTGTTCTTTTCATTGCTAAGGTTTGTTCAGTGAGTCTCAGAACCTTGCAGAATGGTTCAAATCCAGGATTCATCTCGGAAAAAGCATTTTTATGCGCATGTTCCATCTTTCCTCATCTCCTGGCCCGTTCCCCGTAAAGAGTACTACAATTATTATTAATGACATTCTTGATTGTACGTCGCATGATAAGACCTCAACCCTACATCAATCAGATTCTAGAACTGAAACGCCATTCAAATTTCATTGAAAGTATCAGTTATCTGAATATTTGAAACAGTGAATCAGAAATGCATTTTGGCTCGCAGTATTCAGACTCAGTCATGTACAGTTATTTATTAATGAGCCTTTTCTTTTGCCAGTTGGTGTTAGTTTGTATGCTAAGGAAGCATATTCAAGCCCAAGTAAATTTCTAGAAAAAGAAAAATGTCAGAAACTAAGGAATTTCGATAGTGGCTCCACAATGCAAATGCAGAACAGCGCAGAATGAAACTCCACCTTAGTTCTGTTACTTATGTGACCTCACGTTACTGCTAGGGGGTCCCTGGCTCTGGCTTTCATTTGGAAGATGCTGGATTAGCGGAGGCTGAAAACCTCTGCCATAAAACGGCAAGACATAATGAGGAAATGCAATAAATGGTCCCCGTTTTATCATGCTCAGATCCATCGGAAGGTTATTTCTTCTGAAACGGCGGCAGAAACAGATGAAGATGAGTCCAAACAATTGCTTTTCACGAAACATCTGTCAAAGGTGCGTTATCAGCGGAATGCCGGGTGATTACATACCACTAAGGAGGGGGAGAATGCAAGCATATGGCACATGTCAAGTTTATCATCCCGGAGCATCCCTAAGGACGGAGTCATATCGCAGTGGGCCAGTGATGCTCACAGATTCACAGCAGTGAAGACGCATTGTCAAGATGCGGTCCCATCTTACCAGCTAGACTGAAGCAGTATTTTGTCTGTTATTTAAATGTAAGTGTTTTTTCTCAGCCTTGGAATCTCAATGCCACAGTTAAAAAAAACTGCACGTACACAGGTACACAAGCAGTATATTAAAATACCTGCTCACCAAGTAAAAGTTCGGCACCATTTTGCTATTTGCTATTGCAAAGGATCCATTTTGCCACTAATAGTAGGTACTCAATAATAAAAAGAAAAGTATTATAACTTGTTTATAATTGTCTATTAACAATTATTAAAGTGCTACAGCTTAATTAATAACCTGATTATAAAACATTCATAAGCTATTTATAAGGGTACGCTTATTTTAAATTGGTACCAAAAGTTCTGTGGCTAAGTTTGCACACAGAGCCCGAAAAGCAAAAGTAAGAACGCAGACCTGCACAGAGTTATGAATCAGGCCCGCAATCGTACACATGAGCAGAGTGCTGTAATGAAATGGAACAACAATTTTGCCCCAAGGTGTCAATTGACCTCTGCCTAAAGCTCTTCTGGAGACACACTGGGCACCTGTAGGTTTGAGACATGGTGCTCCCTCCAGTCACTAATGAGGCTTCATGTCACTCACTAGTTGACAAATAGCCGCAGGATGGCAGAAGCATGTTTGGGAAGCTGAGTAATTATAGATGACTGACCAGAAGTGGACAGAATATACACAAAAATTGTGTCTATTCTATTTCTTTCAAAAACACGGCAAACATAGTGACTCCAATTCACAAAAAAACTCACACATAACTTAACAATGATCAAAAATGGGAATGCAGCTGGCTGGATATCCTGGGCGGGGCTACGTTAAATGCTGATCACATTTCTTCACCTTTGTTGCCTTGTTATTAATCATATGTTACCGACTTCTGATTGGCCCTGGTATACATGCTCAATATGCATATTATGACCATTTTATCTTTAGGCCATTTTGCAGATTGCAAAATGCATTTGGTTTTAATTCCTTCCCTCAGTCGCATCAGATCTGTCTCAACCTCAATACCCAATAAATCCTTAGAGCCCACTCCATGACCATGCGGATCTGCTCACATGTTCAAAGGAAGATATATAAACCTGAACACCCACTATGCACATCATCAGATACTATATCAGCAGCATATTTACAGAGCTGCAGTAGGGCATGATGTTATCCTCCTGTTCGTCTTCGGGTCGCTTATCCTGTACCGGCGTCACAGGAAGCTTGGAGCCAATCTCATGAAGCACCAGACACAAGGCTGGGGACATCGGGTAGGATGGCACTCCCTCACAGGCCGTACACACTCACACGCAGCATTAGATTGGATTCAGCTGCGAATGGTATGGTGCTGTATTCTGTTACCAGGGCAATGTTCCATGAAACAGGGCTTCTCGTTTAGCTGGGTTAACTTAACTGATTACACTTTACTTGACGGGGCACAAATACTTAGTAATAACTCAGTTACTACTGAAGTACAAATCATGAACAAATATATTATAATTGAGATAAAAGATGTGTGGATTCAATAATGGAAAAACATGACATCAGTATCTCACTTCTCATTTATTTTATTTTATAAATATAACTTGTAAGGTGTTATTTATTACTTGTTCCTTTAATAGTTCACACAGTTCTATAAATTTAAAAGATAGTAACAAATATAGTAACTGCTTGAGATAAAACATGTGTTGGGATTCATTAATAATGAATTAACGTGATATCAATATACAACTAAGATTGTATTAATACATGAGTAATATTGTGCCCCGTCAAGTAAAGCGTTAATTGTTAGTTAGTTAAGCTACTTAAGCTAGAAGTCTTAATTGTCAATAAGAGTTTAAGTAAAGAGCATTCCTATTGGATAATCATGTTCTTCCAATAAGAGTTCAGGTAAGGAGCATTCCTATTGGACAATCATGATCATCCAATAAGAGTTTAGGTAAGGAACATTCCTATTGGACAGTCATGACTAAGTTAACCCAGCTAAGTGAGAAATCTTGCTTTGTGGAATACCCCCCAGGCCATGGAAACGACTCATAACTCTCAACCTGTTTTGTGATTTAGATGGGATATATTAATGAAACCGTGTGTGATTTGAGTTATATAGCCTCCTATCTGTATACACAGATGGTCAGTAGCTTAAGGGGAGGCACTCAGGCAGCCTACAGAGACGCAGCCCTGCGGCCTGAGTGAATGGAGGCGCTGAGACAGAGCTCATTATCCCAGTCAGCGTGGGGACTGGCCTGTTAGAGAAAACCAAGCCAGAAGAGAGATGAGAACATATTTCATTTGGATTATTTTGGTATTTTGAACAAAAGGGTTTGACCTTGATTTTGTTCAAATGCAGTCAGTATTTTATTTCAGAATTTTACCCGAATGTTTATTTTGTCATGTAACACGAAGAGCTGTAACATTTTACATCTCAATGTTTCAAAATGGATTATGGCAATTGTCCTAACTCTGAGCATGCTAAAGTGTGCAGCAAACAAAAAGTCTTCAAAAGTATATTTAAAAAATAGGATGCAGCAAAAACATTTAGGGATGTCTGTGTTGACGATCACAAGACCTTTGGCAAAGCTGAGTTTCAACCCTGGTAAAAATGGGAGGAATTGGAGTATAAAAGCCCCCGGAATCCTGACCAGGATAAGAAGTTTTACAAGATGGATGGTGTGGATGAAAGCCTTAACAAAAGAGACATTGAATATTTGTACAAAGACCACTGGGAAGTTTTTTAAGCTTCCAGTAAAAAACTAGCTGGGTACCACTGATACATTTTGTCTTTCCACATCACTGGTTGCTAATTTTCTGATATTTTTCAGATTTGTGGGTGACATAAGCAATAATAACTAGGCTAAACTGTTGAGGTCAAAATTTGGAAGCAATTTTAAATTAATTGCATTCAGGCGGTCATGCTGACTTCCCTGATTTTGACAATCCCATCATTTATGTAATTTCATTATTTAATTTAATTATAAAAAAAAAATGGAAAATGTGCTTTTCCATTTATCTCAGACCAGACAAGCGTGAATCCTTTTTTTCTCAAGTCCCATATCATTAAAAGTTGTTTTTTTTCACCCCCTTTTTCCTGTAATGGGTGTTTTGCTAATTAATTGGATCCTCCGTGTTCCTGTCTAGTGGCAGGGGGCCAGACCTTGCTCGAAATGTTTGATGTTTGGACCGATAGTAGAACATTTTGAAGTTAATGCTCTTGGCAAGAAACTTCATACATGGTCCACACCACTAGTGTAGCATTAATAATGCTTAATGCCATCACAGGAACATCTGTTAGGCAAATAGCACGGCCACCAACGGAACAGGCGAGGGACAGCTCTTCAACAAGTGGGGGATCCCGCACTTATGGATAATAATTTGTTTTTGGGTTCGTTTTTTTTTTTTTTTATTCATTTACAAACTAGGCCTCACCATTTGTATTATACTCATAATCAGATTGAGTTTGCTCGACCCTGTAACAGGAATAAGACAGTATTTGGTCCTCAAAATTTGCATGACCAAATGGAAAACATCTGGTAACCTGCGAATGACGTGATAATCATGCCGTTGCCACGACCACATCATCTGATAAAGTAATATAGGCAGGCGGTGAAAGATAACCAGCACAGCTTCATTCGGGACCTTTGTTGTTGTGAGCCATACTTTGCAGGACGAGGAGCATAAGATGCTCACAGCTGTATCAATTTTTGAAGAATTTCTTTCCATGAAAGACAAAAGTCACGGCTCACTGAACTGTACTGGTGATCATATTCAGCATGGGAAAGAAAAAGCCAGACCCTAGGGCTGGATATGTATCTACATAATATCAAAACATTGTTGGAAATATGCGTCTTGCTTCAAAATGCGATGAATATTCAATCTCATAATGTATTTGTTTGCATGTCTAATTAGACAAATGAAAATTCTTCCACTTTTCTGCAGTTTACCAAACAAAAACCTGGGGGACCTAATTTTGAAGTTGAGAGAAAGACTATATTTCTGAATCAAGTTCTTTGGGGAACTGTCAAAAATGACTGTTTTAGAAAGCCTACTGTTTTTCTGTGACGCACTGTGTCACAAGGGGGGTTGGATATTTATTGCCATATACTAAAAAGAAATATATACATATGTCCAGAGAAGCTATAAGATGAAAAATTTGGCATGGGCTGTATTCATGGTGGACTCTGCCACTGGCAGTCTGACATATATAATGCACTTTCCTTATCTCAGCTACACTCTTCAACGTCGAACAAAGACATTCGGTATTGCTGCCATATTTTCTCTGTGCTCTTTGCTTTGGAAATTTTTTATTTTTTTTTCTGCAATGTGAAAAAGGTGAATAATTTTAGACAAACATTTTCTTCCGGTGAACTTGATTGTCATAAGCTGTATGTTAACACGTACTCCGACACGGAGAGGCCCAAGGGAGCAGGTATTTTTAGCGCTACCCTGCGAAGGCCGGGGGAGGCAGGTAGACCTCTTGCGGGGCCATGCTTGCTCCAGACGGGCTGGAGTGATTTGCATTGACAAAGCTGTCAAGAGAACTAGTGCCTCTTGCATGGTGATGGATACAGACTTGGAGGTGAGGGGAGGAGGGACAGAAGGCCTCCTGTGCTTTTCCGCTACACTTCATTATCACTTCAAAGTTAGGGAATCCTAAACAACATACTGTAGAAAAACTTACAGACTTAAGAAAGAGAACCTTTCTCAATTTCTCTGCTTTGCTTCCCGATGCAATTAAATAAGCCTGCAGAGTGTTTATACAACCATTTATTGCATTCAATGCAACACCAGAGGGAAAAAATAGAGATGATTTTAGTTGCAGTAATAGTAAATTTTAATGGATTCCCTTGGAAATAGTTTCTTGAGAGTGGTGAAGTTAGATCAAAGCAACAATACAATGTCAGAACGGGATTTGCAAGACCACTACTTAAAATGGGTGTTTATATCTCCTCATTCAATCAATCTACAGTATATTGTTGTTGAAGGCAACAATAGGGCTTTGTGTTTTGTATTCACCCGCAACGATGAGGGAATTTATGACGCTGACCCCTCATTCCTCTTTCCAAGGAAATGCAGCTGGGCTTCCCGCATAATTCTTTGTGTTTCAGCTTGACAGTAGTGACATGAAGAAGAGAGAACGGCGAGTCTGATTGGCAGGAAGTAAATCATGTGACGAGTGTCATCATGGCGGGGGCACGTACGGGGCTTAGAGGCGCTGACACAGCATCTCATGGCACCAGAAATGAACTTGCATGCAACCTTCACCGGCGTATGCTTCCCAGGGCCTGTGCTCTCCCTGCCTGTCACCCCCTGTCACCCTCGCCGCATCAAAGCATTCGTGGGGCACTGGCACCTGTCGACACGGGAGACAAGGTTACTTTGTCTTTGCGATAAGAAAAACAAAAAGCGGCCCCCAAGTCCGGCCAATAGACAACAGGTTGGGATCCCTCCTTATGCCCACTGTGTAGTCAACGAGGTCAGCTGTCTCCCCTCAGCATGTGCCTATCGCACACCGTGCTAGGGTAGGCTTCTGGCATTCTTTCACACGATGACTCACTGCTGTAGCTTTACCTGTTTTGCATTAATTAACATCCACCCGAAGCAATGGGACCCTGGGATTTGTAGTGTGTGTGCTTATACATGCTCACAGTATTTCAAGGAAGCAATTAGTGCTAAGTAAATTTCCAGCAACGGCACGCTATCGGCGATGCTCCTGGCAATTCCGCATGTTTTGCTTCCTCTGTACCGTCATACGATAAAAAGTGTCAGGGGATATACCACTGGAGTAGGCGGAGGTAAATGTTTTAGTAAGTGAAGTAATTATGAATTGTGAAATATCTTAGCACTGGTGTGTGGCAGTTTGATGCCGATTTTAGTTCACTCGTTGAAATATTCCGATGTAATGGGTCAAGTATTTCGTATTTTTTCGCTCTTCTACTGTAGCACTGCTTAAGAAGAAATATACATTTTCAACATGAATCACAAAGCAGACGAAATGGCATAATGAGCACAAAATTTTTAAATAAAATGTATATCCAGCAAAGGTTAATTATTTATCTGTTTAATTCATGTGCATGGACTGAATTTCAGGGGTGACAGCTGATATCCCTTCGATTTCTTTATATTAATGTAATTAACATTCTTTTAATATTCATGGATATGTGTCGCCTTAAAATAATGTACATATATTGTGTAGTACAGTAGTATGTAACATTTTGCTTTGGAGTTTTGTAGGAAAAAACAAAATAGCAGTGTATAAAATTAATGTTTTCTGGCAAGCTGCCTGCAAACTCTGCTATTAAACATATAGAAAAAGGAGAGAGAGAGTCATATTTTTCATTCTCAAGAGTGATAGAGGGCTGTTAATAAAGCAGCGTGCTGAGATTAAGAGAGTGTAACGAGATATCAAACTAAGCCATCCACCTGTCCACTCCTTCACTGCATTCATGACTTGCCAACTCCGCCTGTCTCGTGGATCCAGATTCAAAGAGTGTGAAAATGATTAAGTCAGCCCCATCCAGGCTTTCCAAGGAATGCTAGCAGTGCCAACAACAACTTCTGTGACTGGAGACATAAGGGCTGGCATCTTTCGAGACGCCTGCCTTGTTTTTATTGTCGTGCAATTCCGTTTGAGCACTTCAGCATGAATCTCCCCTTTCGGATGGTCTTGGAAGTAGAGGGACAGTATTGCCAGCAATGTGGCAGTCCTCTATAAAGGTCATGAGTGAGATGTTGTGCTGTAGGCTTAAGGGAAATCAATGCTGGTCTCAGGCAGAAGGTTATACTGACGGTCTAAAAGCTACATATACTGTATTGTGCTGTGCATGCTTGGGAATTTGAAACTAATTTGAAGTATTTGTGACCTCAACTGACAGCATTCATTAATGGCCAGCATAATGTCTGTTACAAGATCCATAGCCATGGCCTGCCTGTGCACTTGTGGAGAGACATCTGCTTTGAGCTGGTCAAAAAGTGACAGTCTCTTTGGAAATTCATTGGCGGTGAAATTCCCAGTTAAATCTGGGTCGCAACTAGGTGCAATGCTTTGTGATGATTTTAACAAATGTTTCAATCGGCTACAGTACATTTTTCAGACGCGCATACATGTGAAATTGTACGGTAAATGGGTTTCATATATCATCTCATTGTAATAGGACCCAGAATAACGAATAAAGCAGCAGATGTACGACTACTAATTATAGAACAAAAATATGGAGCTTTGAATAAAAACTCAAAATCTGACTATTTCTCCATGCGACAGATCACAGCTGTTCGTATGATTCATCCAACTTGCAAAGACTCAACTTTGGATTACATCCAGCTTTGAAAGAAAATTCTTTAACAAAAATAATTTCACCATGCTGGCTTTCTAATAAGAAACAACATACGGAACATGCAAGGCAAACAACAGGGGGGCCAGAGGCCCAAAATTCCTGCCTCGCAAAAACCCTTTTGCTAAAATATGCCAGTTGGACATTCTTCCTTTGTTGCCAATGCTCCCGTGAATCAGGATATCCAAGCTCATAGCTGAATGGCTGTAGCATCCCATCTAAAATGACAGAAATGTAACACAGGTGAGGAAGAGGGAGGGGAGCGTCAATTACGGGGAGCTGCATTAGCCGGAACAGGCGCCGTGTGTGAGAGCCCTCAAACAGGCAGGACCGACACATCTACATCACCTACCACTGTAATACCTGCTTACATAATATCCGTCTGGCTGCGTGGATTGAGAACATAGACTACCAGTGCCACTGAACTGATAAATTGGTTTTTGGCTCCAATGCTGATCCTTGTGTCAGATATTGTAGCAATAATTAATTTAGTCTCCGTTTTTTTCTTTTATTATGTTTGTTGAATCTGTGTGTCTGAAAGGAACAGACTGCCTCAGAGTGAATAAACCATGTCACAAACATTATACAAGATTAAAGTGCTAGGGTTTTTTAAGTTGTGAACAAAATGATTAAGTTCATTGAGTCACTGATTATTATTAATGTCAGTAACGGGAAAATATGAGCAGCATGTAACCTCACGAATGTCTATTATCAGAGATGTTTCTAAATATTATTGTTTTTCAGCAAAACAGAAATTTCTGGGTTATTATCTAGGTAGCCATATAAGTTGTCTAATTTTTCTTATTCTCATTAAGTTTTACAGTTAAATCAAATGCACTGTTCTTTTCTTTCATTTAGATTTGCTTCTGTTCGTAACTCCAGTACAATAAATTGATTTTGAAGTTCATTGTTTTAAGGATGACTTTTACTCATAAATCCGCGATTCTAGTTCCATGTGTAATTAACGAATGTGATGACTTGAGCTGTCAGCTTTAGGCTACAGAATGTATACCCCTTCAGCACGTGCTGAATGAATCTTTGACATCACAATACATTTCTTTTGAGTTTCTTGGTGCTGGTTTTTAAATTAATATGGAAACATTTCTGATAAATGGAGCTTCAGACAATGTATAATACATGAAAGACAGAAGCTCATTGGTATTACCGTACCATAGCTTCCGTGGGAGCATTCAGTGAGCGATGGAGTGGAATATCGTTGCTACTATGAGATTCTGTTTGCAAAACTGACCCACTAATGATTCCTGCCTGATTATTGGACTGTGTAGGTTTTCAGCTCCCGCAGTGGACCTGGCTACAAAATTTTTAAATAATCTTGGAATCTTAAAATAATAAAAAAAATCAATGCAGATGAAAATAAGATTTTTCTAGGTATTTAACTTGACATAGAAATTGCCCAATAAAATATCTCCGAAAACCTGAAAATGGTAGCACAAGAATTGTAATGTTGACATTTGCAAAAGAAGCTAGTCTTTCTCAGCTGCCTAGATCTTTGTTCTCTTGTGTTGAGTAACAGTGTTAAAAAGCAATTCAAGCTGGCTTGCATCTTGGTCTTTTGTCCTATTTACTGTCCGCTTCTCAGGGCAAACCCTCTATTAAGACACAGCTACTGAACTAAGTCATAAACTTCGGTTATATCTTGAATAATAGGTTATGAGATTCCAGGCCTTTGATCTGTTGCATTCGACTATGAGATGAGTTCATTATTTTTATTCATCATTATGTCTCCCAGCGACACATAGTATGCTGCAGCACATCACACAACTATCTGTATATTAAGCTACCCAGACATTTTATATCTGAGTGACAACAGTTCCTACAGTGAATAGCACTGAGTGAAACTCCATATTTAATCGTTGGCTTGCTTGTCTCCCTTCCGGATCCACATTCTCCAATGCTTCAGGCTACTCATGAAAGGAAACTTATCATAGACACTCTAGTTCCACAGCACCTACGTGTCTTGACAGCCCCTGATAGCCATCCAAAATGGAGATTGTGAGAGTTTGCCTGTCTTAGACTATGGGCTGGTCCATCGACGCATGGATAGATGTTTTTGATTCTGCTTTTTCAAGCTTTTTTTTTTTACAAGTATTGTGAACCTCATTGATGCACCACTGCATTTAAAGACAAAATCTTAAAGAGAAACGTCTTAGTGTCTCCTCAGTCCAGCGGCATTACATATCTGTGATGGTTCCTGTTATGACCCGATCTAGGGTCAGGCCGTAACACTAAAGACAGTGACAGTATATGGTGTTAAAACACAATTGGTATATTAAATGTATCACGGAGATGTGGAGTTAACCAGAGGCGAAAGGCAAAAAAAAGAGGCTAACAAGCGCAAGATTCCAAACAGAGGGGACAGTTGGTTGAAAATGTGATGCATAACAATGATCCGATCAATGACGGACCACATATACAGTAGTTGTCCCACAGGACTATAACATAATGGAGCTTAAAAATTCTTATCACCCAGTGATGTCGTAGCAGATGTAACATTGTAGCAAAACGCATTACTTGCTTGTTTGTGGTGATGCTGGTGTAAACACACTTACTTCACTGCCTGTCGTACAAAAGTATAGCACATCTAATTATGTACAGTACATAATACTTGATAATAATTACAATAAACAACTGTGTTACTGGTTTATCTCTTTACTGTACATTTCATCGTTATTTTAGAATATACAGTAAAAGGTTTACTGCAGCCTATGTGTGTAACAGGTTGTACCATCTAGGTTTGTGTAAGCAGACTCTATGATTTTCGCACAACGATGCAATTTCTCAGATCACATCCCCATTGTTAAGTAACGGCAGTATTTGTGAAGCATTTAAATGAAAATGAGACAATCTCATTAAATAACAAACTGTATGAACAATGATTTAATCCCAGAATCTGTCCAATAACAATGCTAACTGGAAATAGAAACTAGCAATTAGAACAGTTGTTCTTATCTGTACCCCATTCCTCTTAAGGAAGACACCTTTTCGACAGGGGCCCAATAGGACGCGCTTCCTTAGATGATGTTGACTTCTGAACGTGCAATCAGCAGGTCCAGGGTAGCTGCTAATGGATGAACCTTAGGGGTAATTACATGGGGGGAAGCTTAGTGTTTCTGCTTGCTTTGCTGACCGTACCAGTGAGTTAAGGTGGAATGATAGGGGCCTGATTTACTTAGTAGGGCAAATTAGCGTGAAGGCACGATCAAAACAAAGGGCCGATGGGAGTGACTGGCTCCGGGGGTGATCTGCTAAAAATGTGCAAATTAATGAACAAAGTAGCAGTCGGTTGATTTAAATAATGACTGACCCGATCTACCGAGGGCAGCGTAAAATAAGACATTCTTCTTCTCAGTGTTTAGTAATGGCGCAATACGCTGTAAGTTGCCTACCGTAAACCCAAGTGAATCATGCCGCGTGTTTCCTTAAAATCTGCTTCGCCAGATTTCGCGCTTTGAAAGGAAACTGCTATACAGTAAATGCCCATGCGATACGGCCAGTCGCAAAATGAACCTCGTCAACACCTTACCGGCGCTAACATTTTACTGCCCATATTTAGTAGTATTTTAATGCCTAAAGAGGGTTTGTGCCTTCAATAAATCTGGCCCTTGGTCTCAAAAGCTCCACTGTCTGACTGTGTTTTTTCCTACTTAATATCTGTCTTCTGCAGTTCAGAACACTTTATGCCTCACATAGTATTTTAAGCCTATCCTACCCGAAATATCCTACTTGAGGTGTAAACCACCTTTGCCGCTCCAGCCTCCAATCATTTTTCACATCCGGTCGCCTGTCCATTAGATACGGCTCCCACGGCGACTGAAAACTGCATAAGATATGGGCTCTTTAAAGCCTTCATTTCCTCCCATGTTCCTGAGGGAGCAGCAGATCCTGTCCCACTCAGGATTGTGTGCTAGAAGCTCGTATTTGGCTTCAGTCCGACTCTACCTACTGCGGGAAGTACATTGTTACAGTTTATCTCAGTTGTTTAATAGCTTCTCCCAATCCGTGCAGAGGTCCCACACAGGCTTTGAATGGTGGTACTCTGGAAGCACAAACTTTGCATACCCCTTATGCAGTATTACTAAAGTGAACTACTCACAATTATTCCTCAATATACCTAATGCATCAAAACGTTTTCTATTTTTTTTTCTCTCCGTTTTGCTTTTGGAAAACGCTTTACAAACAACAGAGCTCGCAACCTGGCTAATATGCTAGTATGGCCTGACATATGAGGCAACAATCGGGCTTATATACTGTAGAAGGTTGCTTTCATGTAAGGCAGGTCTCTTCAAATCTGGACCGTGATTCCAAATCCAGGCCTTGTTTTCAGTTTTTCCAGGTAGGTAGTTTAACAATTACTGATTCTGATTGGCCAGAGGCTTCACACCTGGCTCACAGGTACACAAAGGATGGAAAATCAGTTCTTGGACCTTGAGGGCCGTGATTTGAATGGCCCTGCTTGCAGGAACTTAGTGCGAAGTGCAGCTGTTGTATGCCCTCAAACCAAAAAAGGAGTAGAAAATCAGATCAAGCATCACTGCTACTACAAGAAATAACGTACGTGCTACTGTGCCCCTGTCAAAAAAATTATTTTGGAAAAAATCAGACAGCTAAAATACTGTATCAAAAACACAAATCCACGATAAAGTGACGTGACATAAATCGTGTAGAAAGTAATTTCAGTGAATGACAATATTAATCATTTAGAATGTATTTGCATCGAAGAAATACATCTATCAAGACAGGGTGGCAATATCAATAGTCACTTATCAATAGTGTTGAGATGGATATACAAATTGAACTCTTGTTCCTGCTAATCTAAATGAAGATCTTGATTTGTCTGGATTTTCATGAAGGGTAGTTCTTATTTTATTCTAAAAAATATTCTTCTGTATAAACTGTAACTGTAATCTGTATTTTTACCTCAAACACAGTCCAGCTGATTAACGGGTAACATACCAAATTGAAAGCTGGATACCTATTATACTGTATTACGTTTGAGGTTTTGAGCATGTTTTTTGAGAACTGTCATAATCTCCTGGACATTTTCTGTGGGGTTTTACATAACAGTATGGGTAGCACCTGTGGTGTGGTTCTGAATCAGAGAAGGCCACTGACAGGGTATAATCTCGATGACCCACCTGGTACCTATTAGCTGTCTATTAGCTAACAATGGAGACATGCTTGTTTTGTTTTCATTAACAACCCGTTGCACTTCCACAATCACATACGGACGAAGGTATAACGTTTGTGTGAAACCCATCACGGGGCTCTAATAAAATACCATCAGAGTTTGGGCCCAATTACCATTATTTTCATCCCCATTTTGATTTTGCCTTTTTAAACCATTTAAATCATTATTTGGTGTCACATTAAATGAAACACTGGATCCAGATTTGACAATGAAGCATTCATACATAAACAGATTTATTCTATTTCGCGTTGAACTCTTAACTCGTCTTGTCCACGCAGCAAATAAACCACTGTGGTATGGCACTCATAATTACAACACACAGAATTCCTTCTTGCAATTGCTTGCAATCATTCAGTCACATGGATTTACCATTACATTAAGTCACCACGATTTTAAACTGGGCACAGAAAAAAAAATTATTAATGCCTATTTTTTGATGCTCCTGGGCAACCAACATACATGGTTGGCTGCCTTACAGAAAATGAGACATACTTCAGTCTTTCACATCACTCTTTTCCTGGCAATAGTTAATTAGTCTGATGTTCTGGGACTTCCCTCCTCAGGACCGTTCTGTCGCCCCAAGGAAAACATGAATGGAAGTATAGTCCTTAATGACTTCCCTCCTTTTTTGAATTCCATTTTCATAGCCTTATCCCATTTATCATGTCAGGTTGATTGGTGTGACAGGTTCACGAGTGCATGATATACACTGTATTTTTCCAATCCTTCTGAAAAGTTTTGCAAAATGAATGCTGCAGTTCATAACTCCAAATAAGGTTAAAGTTGAAGGGTGTTATACAGACCACAAGGCTCCTAAAAAGCAATAAGGTTCTCAGTTTATGATAAGCAAAGAAGCTTCTAGCATGTTGCTATTCAAATCACGCTCCTCAAGGGCCGAGCACTGCTGATTTTCCAGCCTTCCTTTAACTATGAGTCAGTTGTGAAACCTCTGTGGCCAATCAGAAGCAGGAATTAAGCTAACCACCTGGGAGAACTGAAAACACGTCCATTTGGAATCAAGGGACAGATTTGAAGAGCCCTGGTCTAGCATATGCCTTGAATACAGGCTATGGCATGACACGCGTCAGTCATGGTCTTTGGTTGTTAAACATCACAGCATTTGTGCATGTAATATCGGGTTGAATTATTTTATTATTAAAAAGATCAGTAAAAGTCATACATGACGCTATATTTTAAGGTGTTGACGCTCTGAGAGGGGACTAGTATATTGTATTCAGTAGTATGCTTTTATTCTCCCTGCACATCTATCCCGCTTTTAATGTGATTTTAATTAACCTTTTTTTTCTTTTAAATCAATGCATTTGTACAGAGTTTCAAATCCTCTAGGTAACCTTCTTTGAAATAAACAAGTTAAAATAAGTAAGTAAATCAAACACACAGACCCATTAGAAAAGCCTTGATGTTCCTGATTGATTGTCTTCTGGTGGAAAACAAAAAATCACATCACAGAACAGACAAGTCCAGAAGAAAGTAAATTTGAATTAATCTACGAGGTCATCATTCTCTGAACAACAATGGGGGTTACAAGAGGTCTTTTTTAATTGTCTGCAATAACAACAACAACAATAATAATAGTATTACTGATAATAGACACATCACTATACCAATGTTTTTTTTTCCACAATACTTTTCCATTTTATATTACATACGTGTGTTTTTATAGTCAGCTATAGTATTGTACATCCCAGTGACATGCCCCCCCCCATCACACGCCTTGTAGTGGAAGACCCAACGAAGTTGACCAAAGCAGTGCCTGTAATTTCACGTTAATTGTATATATACCATACTTTTCATTCAATATCATCTTAGCTTTCAGCATACGAACAACAGATCTTCAAAATATAAATTTTACAGACATTCTGTGTAAAGATAGAAATTGTTCGTCATATACTGTAAACATCAAGGATAATTAAAAAAAAGAAAAAGAAATTTAGGCAGTTTTCAATTATTCCATTAGCTTTCATTCCATCTAGGCCTATGTCATGTTTCGTTGTATATATATTGGTATTCAATCCATATATTCCAGGTTTCATTGTATATATATCAGCTTTCATTCCATATCTTATGAGTTTCATTGTATATATATATCGGGTTTTAGTCCATATATTACAGGTTTCATTGTATATATATCAGCTTTGATTCCATATATTACGAGTTTCATTGTATGTATATCGGCATTCAGCCAACCGGCATTCACTTACAACCATAGTATGATCAATTTACAGCTATTTTAAAAATATCAGCTTTATTTTGCTCAAAGAACTGTATGTACTACAAAAGGTCACCGTCATTTAAATTTTTGCCATGCACATTTTATAAGACCACTGCTGAATCAAACTTTAAAGGCTACACAAAGCGAGAAGTTTGGTTTTATCATAAACAATTGATATTCTTCTGCTGGTAGAGCACTGGCTGTTCTCTGTGATAGGTCATTTCCGCTGGTCATGATAAAGATGCTACAATTCTTTCGAATCATTCACTCCTCAGCCCACATTATGGCTGTTCATTTAGCGCCGCAGAATTTGTTTCTCTAAATTCATCATGGCTGTTTTCCGCCCGGCCCGCTTTCCTTACAGCCATCAGTATTATCAAAGTCTCATTAGTTCCAAAGAAGTCAGCCGTGTGGCATCTAGGAATTCTGAATCAGGAACCTATGGGTATGATGTCTGTACTTTCAAACCGCTCTGTGTTTCCTGGATATCGGCTCTGCCACTCTGCCCGCATTTATGCTTAAACCTCAGGCTGCCCCAGGTCCCGCAGGATCCCCGTTATCTCTCCTGTGACCTTGTTATCCTGCTTTCTCTGTGCTCTCTGAGCTTCGTGCAACGAGTCCCTCCCTCTTGACCACGGAAGGGTACCGACCTCTGAGTCCTGGTACGGCAGGGGCGCCGAGCACAGAGCGGCGAGCGATGGTTTTTAATACAAAAGCATGAGCTCTAAATGACAGCGATAGGCTTATGTTGGTGTTACAGGCATTGCACCGTGTACAATTTTCCCCTACCCTCCTGGCATCAAAAGAAAGGTTACATACCCTTTGGGCAGCTCATATCAAACACCACCGCACAGAATCCTTCACCTGTTCATGGCATGAAAATAACATTTTAGCATTCCCAAAGAGTCAAAGATTTCGCATTTTACAAAGATCTGCATCATACTTTCATACATTACAGCAGGCAGGATGAACACGCTGACCTTGAGACGAAAGTGATGCCGTTTCAATGTAAATTTGGACGCATAGATACAATATATGTATTCAGCATGTGTCTATGGGCGCAGCCGACCTCGGTCATTAATGCACGTACAGAAAACCAGTGTGCTGGGCAACACACAATCCATCAAATGCCTCCCCTTTCAGGCACGCGGGAGTCAGCGCTGCAGTCAGGCAGAATATTACATTATGTGACTCAGTCCTGCTGTGTCCACAAACACTCATCTTAGCTTGGGTTATTATTGCGAGTCAATGTACATTTATATTTATAATGAAACTTTAAAATAAAAAATGCAGTAATTCCAATTTATAACCACCTTTAAACATTAACATCTCAGAAGGATATTTTTCAGAATGCTGAATGCCATTACAACCCTTCTGGTACTCTGCTGAAAAAACGCTAAAGGCCAGATATTGTAATTCAGGAATGGATAAATGACTTTTATTTTTGGTGTAATTCACTGTGTACATCACATCAGACAGTACAACAGTGTGTTTTCTCATTTCATTTAATCGTTTCCTGAGTCGCATATTGTGGTCTTCATCACCTTGATCTTGAAATGTCACCATAATGTTTTTACTAAACAGTACAATCAGTTCATCTGACACTTTCAAATTACAGCAGTGGGAATGGTTGCACTTTACACACGTTCCCAGGGATTTGAACCTATGACCGTCAAGTTATTAGCACAAAGCTTGACATACTGAGCTAGACAGACAATCAGTGTGCGGTCGACACAGCAAAACAGCTGTGATGGCCTGTCGTCATATTCAATAAGCCACCACTGGAAACAGACAGATATGTGGGTTGGGTACAAATTTCAAACCTTGTCTGCTCTAGCAGACACAAATGCACAGTAGCACTGAGTGTTCAGCCTTGTCTCCTTATGGGTTGTAGAAACCTTTAATAAAAGCAGTAAAAGAAGCAGAGGAAGCTGACGAACACATCTGTACCCTCATACTGTTCAGTAGACACATTTATTCAATACCTTAATGCTTTTTAAAAATGCTGGATGCACTCAAACGAAACTGAAATCGGTGACAGTTAAAGACCAACCACTGGTTTCCTACTGTGTGAGAATTAAAAATTTACGTAGGATATTCAGTAATTATAAATGGAACGTTAATTACCTACTGTAGTTATAAAGGCCACCTCGTATGAAATATCATCACAGCTTTACTGGTAGCATTCAGAGTTTAATATTTCCAAAAGCTACTTTGAGTGTTTTAAAGCTAAGTGACAGTAAGAAATGAATGTTATCACCCTCTATACCCGGGGTGGGCAATCTTATCCAGAAACGGCCGTTGTATATGCAGGTTTTCACTGCAACTCCCTAATTAGGTCACTAATTAGAGGACTGATTGGCTGAAGAGTCCTCACACCTGGGTTTGAACAGCTGACCTGAAGGTTACCCCAATGGCCTTGATATACACCGGCCCTTTGCGGATATGCTATATGCTATGACATGGAATTGATCGGCCTCTTCTTCCTGACCTTGATGATTCATGTCCTGATTTTTTTGCTGTATATTTTACTCCTAGTTATATGTTCACATATCATCTATGTTTCAGTGATGGAGTGATTACATTAATCCTTCAAACCTATCATCCCCCAAGGTACTTCCACGTAACTTACTCTCCCAACTGCCTGGTCTTGCTGCTTCAGCCACTTGCTGCCACCTACATATTGGATGTGTTATGTGGCTGGTTCTTAATGCCCAAACGTTTGATGAGTGTCCTCCTCATTCAATACAATGCTAGTATTGTTCTGCATCAGCGTGTATCCTCTGCCTTTGTTGTGTTTCCTCTTTTATATGTCAAGCAATTAATATGATTTGTCATGATATTTGTTGATTTATTTCATTGTTTAGCTTTCAACAGCTGAAAGAGTCTTTTAGCATCACTAAGCCACTGGTGTGATGGGTCACTGGGTTGTTTTGGTGACTGGGTTCTGTTTTGGACAGCGCATTCCGTTTTGTACAGCGGGTTCCATTTTTGACAGTGTGCTTCGTTTTGGACATTGGTTCTGTTTTGGTTAGTGAGTTTCATTTTGGACAGTGGGTTCATTTTTGGACAGTGCATTCCAGTTTGGACAGCGTGTTCCATTTTGGTCAGTGGGTTCCATTTTGGACAGTGTATTCTGTTTTGGACATCTTCAGGGTTGCATGGTTGACTCATGGAGTTGTTTAAGTGTGGACATTGGCTTACTCTGGGTGCTCCACTTTCCTGCCGCATTCCATTGACATGTTGTTTGGGAGGATCCATATCTGTAAATAGCTTGTCGTGGGTATTCCCAGTGCGTCCCTTTGATTACAAGGACCAACTGCATGGCCACTGTAGCCTATTATTACAAATTAACAATTGTGGAAAACAGATAAATGAATAAAGTGAAAAAAAAACATGTTTTAAGATATATACAATATATTTTTTCACTTATGATATGTTTAAGGCTTTTTATTATTTTCATTTTTATTTTTAAATATGATTGGTTTTACTCTTTTGTTCATGCTGTGATGAGTAATGCGTATGTTAAACCAGAAGCAGAGTCAGATATATACAGTATATATATATATATATATATGTATATAAACTCAGCAAAAACAGAGATGTCCTCTGACTTTCAACTGTTTTTACTTTCAGTAAACTCAATGTGTAAATATTTGTATGAACACTAAAAGAGTCAACACCATAAGACATAAACTAAAAATGCATGCATGCATGGAAAACATTGTTTAAACCCTTTACAATGAAGATCTGTAAAGTTATTTGGATTTTTACAACATTATTGTTGAAATACACAGTCCTGAAAAAGGAACGTTTCTTTTTTTGCTGAGTGTATATATATGCAGTGCTCACAGAAAGTCTTGGGATGCTTGATTCATTCAGTAAAATATTGCTAATTTATTACTGTTATTTCAAAAACCATTACTTTATTCATTTCGTTGCAGAGAATATTACATTAGAAACAACTGGAAGTTTTAAAGTAAAACATTAATTTCAAATGGTAATAAATTGAAACCCAAATTATTGTTCTAAAAGAGCTGTTATGATTTAAAAAGTTCATTGACAAGCAGTCTCATTGGGTGCTTTTTAATTACAACTTTGCGATAACATGAAACACCAAACATTTATTGTGAGCCAATGACTACAGTTGAAGTGAATAGCAAAATGGCAAGATAAGAACTGAGTGAGTCAGTCAAAAAAAAATATGACACTTAATAAAAAGAAAATGTCTGTGAGGACGATACGTGCAGATATGTTAAACATTGCTTGTCAATGGACTTTTGTTATGAAACCAGTAAATTTGCAACATTTTTACAGAATTAAGCAAGCATCCCCAGACTTTCTGTACAGTACAGTAAGTGCTGTATACATTGTTTTATCGGTTTTTATATGACTTGTGACATGACTAAGACCAAATGAACCAAAAGGAAGAAAACTCTGTTTGCCTCTCAACAGCACTTTTCCTCCAGTTGATTTAACCACATACACACGCTACTGTTTGTGTGTCAGACACAATCGTTTTATCACACTGTATTGCTCACAGCACCACCCAGGACCACCCAAGCCGCCCCAATAGCGTTAAGCTGATTATTTAACTTGCAGCTAAAGCCTGGTAATAACTTTATTTGGAATTTTGGTTAGGGATGTTCCCGGTAGATATTTTTATCTTATGCAATTTGTCCTACTGCTAGCAATGTTTGTGTTAAGCTACTTTGTGCCATTATTTTATTTCATAATTATTGCAGTTTTTTTGGTCTCTTTCATAGTTTTCTTAATATTCATTTTCTGTAGTGCATGATCTGAGATGAGACTGGGTCCATGAATCTCACCATATATTGCCTTTGAGATATCTGCAATTTATTAATCTGAAAATATATATTTCTGTCACATTTTTATTGTAGTTTATTTGTTGTGTGACTTCCCTTCCTGCTTCCTTCATATGTCCTGAAATCAAATACTCCTTTCGTAACCTGACTGGTCTTATTGATTGATCAATGCTTCGGTGTATGAATTGTATTATATCGCCCATGTACTACCTCTCCTGGAGCCGACACCATTTCGTGTTGGAGGAGTTGCATGTTCCAATGATCCCGGGAGCTAAGTTGCCCAGGGCTCTATGTCCCTGGTAGGGTCACCCAAGGCAAACAGGTCCTGGCTGTGGAACTAGGAGGACGGTTGGACCCTCTTCCACTCTGGAGTTGCTTGCGGGGAGAGGTGATAAAAAGTGCATTGGGGTTGGGGATGGGTCCTGACTGTTTCTTGCACTCATGCGCCAAATGGCAGTTTAGAATACCCACCTTTTTTGGAGTCCATGGAGGGGGTATTGGACAGTGCTCCTCCTGAGGACACTCTTGTTCTGCTGGGGGACTTCATTGCTCACGTGGGCAATGACAGTGATTCCTGGATAGGCGTGATTGGCAGGAACAGCCCCCTTGATCTTAACCCGAGTGGGGTTTTGTTATTGGACTTTTGTGCTCAACACGGATTGTCCATAATGAACACCATGTTCAAACATAAGGGTGTCCATACAGAATGTGCACTTAGCACCAGGACAGCATAGGCTGCAGTTCAATGATCAACTTTGTGGTCATGTCATCGGACTTGTGGCCGCATGTATTGGACACTTGAGTGAGGAGAGGGGCGGAGCTGTCAACCGATCACCACCTGATGGTGGGTTAGCTCCGCTGGTGGGGGAGGAAGTCGGTCAGACCTGGCAGGTCAAAGCATATAGTGAGGGTCTGCTGGGAACATTTGGTGGAATTCCTTGTCAGAAGGAGCTTCAAATCCTACCTCTGGAATAACTTTGCCCATGTCCCAGGGGAGGTTGGGGACATTGAATCTGAATGTACCATGTTCCACGCCTACTTTGTGGAGGTGGCTGACCAGAGCTCTGGCCATAATATAGCTGGTGCCTGTCGTGCTGGCAATCCCTGAACCCACTGGAGTTCACCGGCAGTGAGGGATGCTGTCAAGCTGAAGAAGGAGTCCTAGCGGGCCTTTTTATCCTGTGGGACTCCAGAGGCAGCTGATGAGTACTGGCGGGCTAAGCGGAATACGGCTTTGGTGGTCACTGAGGCAAAAACTCATCAAGGGACACTAGTGTGCAGGTATGGGAGGAGTATGGCAAGGCCATGGAGAACGAGTTCCAGATGGCTTCGAGGAGATTGTGGTCCATCATCTGGAAGCTCAGAGCGGCAAAGTGGTGCAGAATCAACACTGTTGATGGTGGGGATGGAGCACTGCTGACCTCAGCTCAGGATGTTGTGGGTCGGTGGAAGGAATACTTCAAATACCTCCTTAATCCCAGCGACATGCCTTCCAATGAAGAAGCAGAGTCTGGAGAGTTGTGTGTGTACTCCCCTATCTCTGGGGTGGAGGTCACTGAGTTGGTTAAAAAGTTCCTCATTGGTCAGGCCCCAGGGGTGGATGACATCCGCCCGGAGTTCCTCAAGGCTCTGGATGTTGCAGGGCTGTCCACGTTGACACGCATTTGCAGCTTTGCATAGACATCAGGGGCAGTGCCTCTGGATTGGCAGACCGGGGTAGTGGTCTCCCTCTTCAAAAAGGGGGACCAGAGGGTGTGTTTCAAGTATGGGGGATCACACTCCTCAGCCTCCCTAGACAGGGATCCTGGAGAGGAGGGTCCGTCAGATTGTCGAACCTCAGGAGGAGCAGGAACAGTGGACCAACTCTATACTCTCAGCAAGGTCCTGGAGGATGTGTGGGAGTTTTCCCAACCAGTCTACATGTGCTTTGTGGACTTGGAGAAGGCATTCGACCGCGTCCCTCGAGGAGTCCTGTGGGGAGTGCTCCGGGAGTACGGGGTGCCGGGCTACCTTATATAGGCTGTTCGGTCCCTGTACGACTAGTGTCAGAGCTTGGTCCACATTGTTGCCAGTAAGTCAGACTCATTTCTGATCAGGGTTAGCCAGGGCTGCCCTTTGTCACTGCTTCTGTTCTTAACTTTTGTGGACAGAATTTCTAGGCACAGCCAGGGCATTGAGGTTGTCCGGGTTGGTGACCTCAGGATTAGGTCTCTGCTTTTTGCAGATGATGTGGTTCTGTTGGCTTCATCGGACTGTGACCTTCGGCTCTCACTGGAGCCAAAGTGGAAAGCGGTTGGGATGAAAATCAGCACCTCCAAATCCAAGACTATGGTCCTCAACCGGAAAAGGGTAGAGTGCTCTCTCTGAGTAGGGAAGGGAGTCCTTTCCCAGGTGGAGGAGTTTAAGTATCTTGGGGTGTTGTTCACGAGTAAGGGAAGGATGGAGCGGGAGATCGACAGGTGGATCAGTGCGGCATCAGCAGTAATGCGGGCGCTGCATCGGTCTGTCGTGGTGAAGAAGGAGCTGAGCCAAAAGGCAAAGCTCTTGATTTACCAGTTGATCTACATTCCTACCCTCACCTGTGGCCATGAGCTGTGGGTAGTGACTAAAAGAACTAGGTCGCGAATACAAGCGGGTAAAATGGGTTTCCTCCATAGGGTGGCTGGGCTCTCCTGTAGAGATAGCGTGAGAAGCTTGATCCTTCGGGAGGGACTCAGAGTAGAGCCATTGCTCCTCCGCATTGAGAGCAGCCAGATGAGGTGGCTCAGGTACCTTGTCAGGGCATGTCCCACTGGGAGGAGGCCCTGGGGGAAGACCCAGGACATGCTGGAGAGACTATGTCTCTCGGGTTACAAGGGAATGCCTCAGGATTCATTTGAAGAGATGGACGAAGTGGCCAGGGAGAGGGAAATCTGGGTTTCCCTGCTTACACTGCTACCCTCGCGACTGGGAAAAGCGATAGAAGACGGATGGATGAATGTATGCCCATGTACTATTTGTCTGTAAATTGTTGACTAATAATAAGCTAATATTGTTTGTTTTAAAAGAAAGTGCTTACTATGCATGACACATTGATTGTTTTTATGCAATTCTCTTTCAGTGTACACATTTGCCACTCTTGAAAACGTGGATGTTTGATTTGCTTTAATTAACATGATTATTTTTGTAAAATTGTTATGTGTATACTGTGGCACCTGAACTTGATTTAGCCCCCATCCATGTTTGTCGAGTTTAGCAGGTTGACGTGTTCCAAATATCACCTCTCTACAAAGTCAATATTCCATTTGACCTAGTTGCTACAGTACAGGTCACCCAGCAATGGATGAGGCTCGAAGAAGCCACAGTGGTGCAGATCGTGGAATGGGAGACCATGGATGGCAACCTATGGGCCTGCTCTATGCACTCCAGCTCACCGTCAGGCTGATGGTTCCCTCAACACCTTGGGAAGTGCTTGATGTCGCCGAGAGGATGGATGCCGCTTGCTCAATGCCCCGTAACAGCCGGCCGGACCAAGGGACACCAAGGGTCTCAGAGAGAGAAGTCCAACCCCAAGGAAAAAGTTCTCAAGAGATCTTCTCAGAGGGGCTACGCCTTCATGGTGTAGCCCATACTCACTGACCCAGTGGTCAAGCACTCCTGGCTAGCTCACTGCATGGGAGGACACTCCCTTCCCCCTGGCAGCACCGGTCAAGCTCGAGGGGCAACTGGTTCGGGCAGTAATGGACTGAGTTGACCTCTTTTCCCCAGGGTACTCCCTAGATGGCTGGCTGCTCCTCACCTGTGTCCAGGGAGATATACAATTAGTTGATGGATGAATGTCTGCCTGGAGGGCTCGCCAGCAGCCTGGGACGTAAAGGTAGGAGTTGGTCGGAAACTATTGGTCCTGGTTTTCGCCGTAGTATTCATCCTGATTCCTGTGCTCATGGGGAGTTTTACTTACACAAACATGTTCTGAGGGCAAAATGAAGAGGAGAGATGACAAATCAGATTGTAGAGTAGATGGGACCAAGTAACTACAGTACAGGACGCAGACCAAGATAGCGCCTCTAGTTTCTTGGACCCACCTCCTCTGCAATCTGATTGGTTATCTTTTTTTTTTAATTCATTTCTTCCATTACAAGCATGTGTCAATGAAGCCAGCAGATGCAACAGCTCTGTGAAAGTGCGTGAAAAAGATGCATTTTTATGTGTGGCTGTCAAAACATGTTTAAAAATACAAACTTCACCCAGTTTGTGTATGGCAAACATCTTACACAAAGGTTCACTATGATCAGAACTAATAGACCAGATTTGTCAAGCTTCAGTGCAAAGAGACTTTAATTCCAGTGTAAGAAACTCTCAGAAGGGAGGGAAATATACTGAGTTTTAACAGCCTGCTAACAAGTTGAAGCAGTCTGGCTAACGAGGTGGAGGAGCAGAATTTCTCCTGGCAACACCTCCTTGCTCCCAAACACCTAATTAAAATGATGGAAGAAAGAAATAAAGATAAGTAGTTCTGGCTATAGAAGTAGGAAGCACAAAGGTGACCTTGTGAACACCAGGAAGAGACTGGCATTTTCTGTTAAAGTAAAGCAACATCACCAAAGGGGAGAGGGGCAGCACAATGTGATCAAATATTTAGTTTATACATAAATGCAGATGAAATAGAGAGTTTTTTCAAATTTGGATAATGGTCCAGACGCCGCTTTAAAAATTTGTTTAAAAGGTTGCATAGATAGATAGAAGGCTTTATTTAAATGGTATTAAAAGCTTTAATTTGGATTTTAAAAAATGTCAAGACTATGTTTAACATACATTATATTGCCAAAAGTATTGGGACACCCCTCCAAATAATTGAATTCAGGTGTTACAATCACTTCCATAGCCACAGGTGTATAAAATCAAGCACTTAGGCATGCAGACTACTTCTACAAACATTTGCAAAAGATTGGGTCACTCTCAGGAGTTCAGTGAATTCAAGCATGGTATATATCCCATGGTATATAGGATACTAGCTGTGCAATAAGTCCATTCGTGAAATTTCCTCACTGCTAAATATTCTACGGTCAACAGTTAGCGGTATTATAACAAAATGGAAGCAATTGGGAACTACAGTAACTGTGTTTAATCCGATGTTTAATCAATAAAACTAGGATTTAAGCAACAGTATACAAATTTAAAGTTAGATATACACATATGATAGATTCACATCAACTTGCTAATGAAGCAGAACTGAAGCAAATTTATCAGCAAAGCAGTATATTTTACAGTTTTACATTAGAACCCTTTACCAATAATTAATTCATGTTTAACCCTATTTCTGTATCTGTGCCTTTCCTGTGGTATAAGCTTTTCTGGGTGTGGCAGTTAGGTTTTTACAGCACACACAGGCTTACATTTATGCAGTGATTTATAGAATGGATGAATTATTCCTTAACAGTGGCACTCCTATTGCAACACTGCAGATGTGTTAAACATTCATCCATGCATATAAAGAGAGAATATCCAAGGTTCAATGTTGATTTCTATTTAAATATGCATTAAAATTAACACATTGAAGTACTGTAGTTCTACCAGGGTATAAAAATTCTTCTATTCGGTAAACCTGTGTAGAATTATATGAAGCAGTGTTTCTCAGAGCATACCTCAGGGGTCTCCAGACAGTCCATGTTTTTGCTCTCCTGCAGTCTCCCACATGGACCGTCTAGGGGTCCTTGAGGACTGGTTTGAGAATCAGTAGTCCAAAGACATGCACGTTCAACTGTTAACTGTAATGATCATATAATACATAATAAACAAAAATACTTCACTAACTAGTATGGTAATAAAAAGTAATGAAAATGAATGAAAACTACAGCTTATTTAAAACATTTTAATACAATTGTGTGATATATTTCCTTTATGTTTACTTTAATGGTTAATATAAGACTATTGTTAGACACATATATACATACATAAATACATGCATACTGTTATATTAACATCCTGAGAATTGACCGATGTCTTTGGGTATTTTCACAAAAATGGAAAGCTCTGAAATTTGTTAGCTTGTCTGCATTGATCAGCTGTCCAGAGACCCAGCCCTCTTAATGAAAGAGTGAGGAACTCAGAGTGTGCTATCTGTGGACTGTATAGACCAACTGGGAGAGTCAATACTAACATAGGGAAAGGAAAGGATACCTGGAGGAGTGTTGAGGGGTTGAGAAGAATGGGTCCCTTGGATATAAAGCTTGGACTTCTGTTAAACCTACAGATTCTCCATAAGAAACACCATGTTTCAGTGCAAGTACTGCAAGCATGTTCAAATCAACTAGACACAATATCAATGACTTGACTCTGCAGTTGTGTCATCTTGCTTAAGTTCATGTTCTGGGTACCTTACCTCTGCAAAACCAAGTGAGGTTGGGGATACTGTATTTGAATCGACCATGATTTAGGAGCGACGCTTTCAAGCTTCAGGCTATTGTTTGCATGAGGGTCTCCTGAGACAACTAAAAGCTACTGATAGGCCAGCAAAGATAATGAAAGGCAGCTGCAGGATGTTATTAAAAGTAAGGTATGGTTATGCACTGGTGTGTTCTTTCACCAGATGGCACTATCGGGACCTTCTGGTGGATCAGTGTCTATCACTGCAGCTGAATTTACTATGATTCTCAGCAGGCACTTAGTCACATAGCGAAGTGAAATTTGTTTGGCCCCAACCAGTCACAGAACCAGGTAATACAACTGCAGTGTTGAAGCCCCCAGCCTTGAATGTATTCCCGCTCCCTGGTCTATTAATCCCCGCATACCATGGTGAAAATATCAGTAGGGACCCCCCCCCACCAAAATAAATTTCTGCTTACAGGTCTGGTGGTCAGAGGCCTTCACAGTGGGGTGTCTGCAGGTGTAGATAAAATCTGTACAGACTATCAGGTGGTGAAAGATGTTTTGACAAATTGTTTGACACCTGATAAGGGGACAGCAGCAACTGGCACCGTCTCAGGTAGCCATGGTGGGGAATTGTTGTCTACTTAAAAAGGGCCTTCCTGGGAAAGCTATGCCAGGGCACTGGAGAGGATGCTATCGATTCAGAAAGAATTATGCAGATTCTGAATGCACTGGCGTATTCTGGATGTGCTGCAGGGCTATTAGATAGCAAGGCTGTTGCTGCTTGCTATGCACTCTCTGCATGAAGGCAGGATTGTGTTTGCATTCTTGCTACAAATCTGAAGCCAGTTGAAATGGGTGTTGGTCACCAGCAGGGGAGTGTCTTGTCTCTGTTGAGAGGTTCAACTCTGAGGCTATAGGAAAAATAAGAATTCTTCTTTCAGTTTGCACTTAGTGAAGGACCTTAAGTACCTTTGGATCCTATTCACTAGTGATGGTTAGTGGGACCATGTGATTGATGGCTAGATCTGTTTTTGACTGCAGTTTTGCAGGCACTGAATTGGGCCATGGGGACAAAGCAGTAGGTGGGCAAAGCTTGCGATCTAAAGGTCCCTATGCACACCTACAGACATGAATTACCGGTAAAGACTGAAAGGAAGGTTGGTTTCTCCATGGGGTTGCAGGACTTACTCACCATGACAGGGTGAAGAACTCAGGACTCTGGGGGGCCATCAAGGTAGAGCTGCTGCTTCTTCAGATGGAGAGAATGTAACTGGGGTGGTTCAATGTTTTATGAAGATGCCATTGGAATGGCAGCTAAGGGAACTGTTCCTGCCATGAGCCAATGGGAAGAGTTCACATGTATTTCGAAATCATTGACTGATATCACCGTGGTGATATGTGGGAGCTGGATGTTATTAACCTCAGTTGGCCAGTAAAGAATATGAATTTGTTGGGGAACTAAACTGTTCTACTATTGTTTCATTAACAATACAAATAAGGCATGGTGATCTCCCTGTGTTTATTCTATTTCAGAAAACAAAAGCAAAACATATCTTTTGATACTATCATGGTACTATTGATACTGTTATACTACTGAATCTGTAATACTTTTATAGTCTGGTGAAACCAAGGTGAAGCAAACTAGTATTTTGTTTGAAGTTCCATCAAATACCTTAATTTTAAATTATTTTTATGCAGAACAAAAGCTGTGTACTTATTTTGTATAGTGTATTTTTGTTAAAATGGGTGACGCCATATTTGGTTTACTGCTATAAAAACAGAAATTGCGGGTCCTATGTGAAACTAATTATAAACATTTTATAGTTGTCTTCAGTCAGCATATAGGCAACATATAACAAAATGATATAATACTTTTTGACAAAAAGCTTACAAAAGGCATTATTTAGCATTTTGGAAATTTCTTAATTTTTAAAAAATAAAATAAAAAGAAATGAAAATACTGTTTTGGTAATGCTGCATGGCATGAAAGTGACAAACATTCAGTCAGATGTTCTGTAAATAACCACTAATCACTGATCCTGCTAACCATTCTACCGACAAATTATTATAGTAAAAAAAAAAGAAAAAAAACATACTACACATGAATCTTTTAAACCAGTGATTACATTTTGCCTGTAGTACTTCATTAATATTGCAAAGCACTTGTTGAGTGCCCTGGCATGACAGTATAAATTTTAAACTTGGCAGTGAATCAGGGCAAATATACAGCGCATACAACTCTATTAGGTGGTACAGCAATAAATTGCTGCAAAAGAAAGTGTTTTTCTAATATTTTATAATCACTGTGATTAGATAAAAAAAATCCTAACAGCATTCTCCACATCAATTACATCCTCCTCACAGTTAGCAGGAGCAAAGCTTGCAAAGAAAGGCAGGTGAAAGGAGAGTGAGGGTGAAGAGACTATTTCTGAATCTGGAGATCAACTAAATGGTCTGAAGCAGTCGCAGCCATACAAACAGTCGCGGTCCTTGTGGGGGTGGATTCTGCTGGTGACACGGCAGTGAATCTTAGTTGAGCCTGAAGTGTTTGTCAAGTAACACATAATCTTGTTGTGGTTTGCAACTCACTCACTGGTTTCTAAAGCAAAATGGCCCTGGTTTATTGGCAGAAATGGGTTTGTCAATTCTCACACATACAAACAAACATAAATGCTACACATACATTTATATGTGGGAGAATCGGAGTTCACTTTATCAGCCAGGTACAACTGCACGCACTAGGAATTTCAGCATAAATCTATGGGAAAGAAGACTACCGCCTTTTGAAATAGAGAAGTATATGATGCCCAGTGGAACAGAGATGAAACGCATGTGCAGAGTCAGTGGGTCAGTCAAGGAGTTCACAAATGAAAGAGAATTATATTGCTAGATTTTGGCCTGGCACCTCATCTGGGTGTTTTCCTACCATCTGCTCTGTACTTCATAGGTCAGGCTTCCGCTATACTCTGTATACTTCTGTGTAGAATCTGTGCCGTCAGTAGGCACGCACCCTATGCTGTAGCCTGACGAGGAGGTGTTTGTCAAGTTGTGGCGTAGGCTCCAGTACAGGGTAAACAGCTACGCCGTACCAGATTCCACCAAGAAGTATAAATCAGGCCAAGTGCCATAAATCTCTACCAAACAAACAGCTGGAAGATGGATGGATTTTTATAAACACTGAGCTTTTTCTAACCAATCATAACAAATAATGGATGCAACAAATGGAATTAAACAACGGCAATGCAAAAACACATTGAAGCTTCTTCATCGTCAACTAGCGCAAAGTCCTTTCCGAAAGAAAAATCTGTTATGTGAGTATATAGAATTACACAGGAAAGCACAGGAACAATAGTAACCACAACTCCTGAAAGGAAAAAAAAATATTGCATAATAATCTATGTGATCAATATATAGCATGCATGTTCAGGAGGATGATTCATCTGAGTGCCTGTCTCTGACTTTCCAGATGCATGAGCAATGCTCATCCCATCCAGGATGTTCTTCTGCCGCCGTTTTTCCGGGATACACCTTAGACTCCCCGCATTCTGTGCTGCATAAGTACTTATGCAAAATGGATTTATTTATGTACAGTACTGTGCAGCTACAGTAGATGTCTTCATCACAGACATGATTACTTCCAAGGAATGTTAAGCTGGGTGATGATTGTATTGTCTGGCAGCCTCTGTGGCCACGTCCTGGTCGAGTGGGATCACTCTCACAGTCCTGACAGAAGGCACCACCTGCTAAAGAGCCGGGCGTCTGGAGTTTAAACATTAATGAAATCAGAACACATTCATTTTATTATCCTTGCAGGGATCGCTGTGCAGAGCACATTCATATAAAGTGGTCATTATCATCAAATTAATCTTTCCCTCTATAAATCCACACATACATTTGCACGGACATGTTCCTAAAATGCTTCAGAGTTTTAAATCTTACACTGTCTTTACTGTAAAATATCACTTACCAATGTGCTTACATATCATTTTTAGCCTCTTCTATATGGGCTTAATGGGTAGAAAACCAAATTACACGCTTTAATATGCAAACATCTGCAGAAAATCTGGGTTTCAATGCATTGTGAAACACTGATTGGCCAGTGGCAAGTACTTTTAAAACAGGGTTTCATTATATCAACAATGACACAAATTCACACTGAGCTACTGATATGGATGTTTGAAAAAAAGTAAACAGATCATGATCTGCAAGATCAAAAATGTGATTTTTGGATTTTTTGGGATATATGCTTTTGACAACATAATAATACCGCCTTGTACGGTCACATAAAAGCAGGAAGTACTGTAAACCAATGCAGTTCTTGTCTCTTTGCTGTCTCCATACTGATGCTGCATCAAGTTCAAGTTCTGGCTATTGGCTTACAGGTACATCAATTGATAAGCATCCATCTCCATGAAGAGGCTCCTCAAGGTCTATGTCAGCAAACCAACACCACTTGGAGGTCCCAGGATCACTCCTGATGGTTCTCTGGTGTGGTTCCCCAATGGTGGAATGACCATTGAAGCACATATGATCTGACTCTCTCTGTTCCATGAATTCCTCTACTAACCTGAAGCCTCTTGATGTTCCCTGAATGTTCTTAGGCTGCACTTCAGGTCCTTGAATAGATTCTTGCTTAGAAGCTGTGAAGCTCCTGCTCCAATACTGCTAAGTCATGTACCTGCAGATTAATTTGGAAGCCAAGCTACACTTATGCCTAGTTGACTCCTTGACTGTATACATGTTGTAATATGCTATTTACCTTACTTGTATGTTGCTTTGAGCAAACGCGTTGTCACGATTCGTGAGTGGCAAGCATTCAATGGAGGAGAGAGCAGCCAGTTTAACAGAGAAACGGGTTAATTCAAATGACAGGGAAGCATAGACGGGACGCGAACTCACGGCTGGCACTGACGGGGATAGACAACAATGACGGATCTGGGCAGACTGACTGAGACGTGGACTAAATACAAGAGACAGACTGAACTAAACAAGCAACAGGTGAGTACAATCAGGGAATCACACGAGGTAACAAGGTGGGCGTGGCACACATGAGGATCGGACGGAGCTGGGCGTGACACGCGTCTACTAAATATATAAAATTTAAACGTGATCTTTAGATCTGTAGGCATTCCACAGATATATCAGCTTTGAAAGCAATCTGTTATTATTAATATAGTGATTCAATGTACTATGTGTTAAGGTGAATTGTATACTAGGTAACGTTTCACATTTTTACAACTGTTTTCATTGGGACCATTTCTAGAATTAAGAGTTATTATAGGAGAATTTCAGTGTATATCACAGGGAGTTAAATTCAGGCATTCTTAATTACATAAAAATGAAGAAAGTCCAGCAGAATGTGCGTGATGTATCATCCTGTAACAATGTAAACACAATGTAAACATTTATTCACTGAAACATAGCTTAGGATTTATGGTCAAGGTAAGAGTTACTGTAATAAAATATAATTAAGGAGCTTGTTCTTTATGATCTACAATGCAATTAATTAGTAATAGCAAGTTGTCATATAAGCATTTACCAAAATAATTACACAAGCAGTGGTGCAAATTCACATAAACCCTCTATTGCCGTGGTATAAATAGTGGCAGTACCAGCATTACTGTATACTGCCGATTGTATGTACTGTAGCATCACACATGCACATATGACAGGGCTGAGATTCCAGGGTGCCTGAGACAAGGCCTAGCCTGGTACGAGAGGTACTCATTGGCTTCAGCACAAATGAGGGGCTAGTGACCCCACACACACAAACACACTTAAACAGGGGTTCCTCGACTTGGCACGCAACCCCCCTCCCAGACATCCTGCCTTACATACCACTCACCCAACAGACCAACACCCTAAAGAAAGTTTCTCCTAAGTCGGCTTTTGTATACCCTGTATATTTCTTTGCTTATGATTGCTAGTCTCAATATTCAGGTTATGTTTGTGTGTGACCTTAGACAATATGAGTGTTTTGTGTGTCGCCCTTATAATCATGTTCACGGAGTATCACTTATTTTACCCCTTTTACACTTGAACAGTTATATAAATTTAAATAAATAAGTAGGTATAGCTACCACTGCATATATGTTCTCATGGTTAAGGTGAACATTATCCATTCAGAGCAGATCAATTGGGATGAGCCACACCAACCAAAATATGTCATTCCCAGATGCGCAATTTAAATTGGTCATGCCTATCTAAGGGGATGATGTGCTGTTTGAATGTGAATATGTCATGTAATGTCTGTGCAAAGTGTAACATCTGTTGAGGTGCAACTCAAAACACCTATACAGTATACTGATGTGAGTCAGTAACATACATGATATACTGTAAGTAATTGTTAATTAATTAATACAGATGGTATGAGGTGTGAACCGCTAGGCTGGTATGACATCAAACTGGTATCAAACTGATGGAAAATCACTCCTGATTCCAATTCCAGTCAGTAGTTACCATGAAAGTGTATGGATCAAAAATTACACCAGCTTAGTGAAAATCATCAGTAAAGGGCAATCAGTCTGGTCATAAATCCCAAAAGGACTAATACAGACCCCCTTCCGAAAGCCCGCCAAGTGGATGATCAGCCATTGGTCCAGGAGTCGAATTCCTGCTCATCCCTATTCATGAACTTTAGACCATAAAACCTGGCACCTCAGAACAAAGCCGGGGGGAGCAGAAAGAGCCTGAGAGAGGCGGAGAACATCAGGCCAGGAGAAGAGAGGCGGAGAACATCAGGCCAGGAGAAGAGAAGCCCACAAGAAGCCCTCCTGAAGCCTGCCGGTGAAGGCCTGCTACCCAACAGAGAACTGCAACCGAGACAAAGCCTTTCACCGTAAAGCTTCACAAGGAGAGAGAATCCAAGGGGCTCCACTCCAACTCCAAGCCTTCCTGAGTGCCATCATCCCGTCTGCTCATCAGCCTCTGTGGCCAACTGCCATGACCCCCCCCCCCCCCACTCTGCAACCAAATAAACCAACTTCTTTTCATTCTAACAACCTAAGCTGTTCTGTTAACCTGCTATATGACTTTAGGGTCGTGTTTCCACAAACAACAAAAGTATTTCCCTTTTAAGGTTATCCTTTTAAATCTGTTCATTGCATTTCCATAATTTCATTGTTTGTTGCAGTTCAGTTATTTTGTATTTGTTATTTGTGTTAAGTGTAGTGTCTGTCTTATGTCAGTTGTAGTGTTAGTTAGGAATAAATTCATGTCTTTTATGCAACTTCAGCCTCCGTTCATTGAGTGCTCACAATAGTCCCTGCCTCTGTGCGATCTGGCTACTAAGCTCTGAAACCTCAAACTCGCCTGAAATATCGCGAGACTCTCGGCCGTGAGGGGAGCTTTGCTACCGATCGTTTACATTACCTGGTGATGCAGCTCGCTGGACTCGCCTTCTAACCCAGGTTACTAAGCGATACTGGTAATTAGTGAATCCTATTTAAGCCTCACATTAATAGACTCACGGGGATCCCGCAATTGAGTTTGGAGCAGCCAATTCGGCATAACAATTAGTTAATAATCAGCAATAAATAATAATTAATTAAAATTTAATTAATTTCAAAACATATTATTAGAGATATAAAAATTTACCTGAGCTAGTAATTCCTACATGTATAAAGAAAGCAGAAACCAGAGATGTGACTGGTGTATACGTACAAATCTCTTGCGCCTACACTTTCAGTAATGAGTTGCAAAACCTGCATTGACAATAAACAGGCCACAGCCCCTGGCAGAGGCACAGCGGGTGCTTCAGTGACAAGGCCTGGAAAAATGCTCCAGTAACATCTATCCATTTTATTTTTGACCCCAATACATGAGTCTGCACTGATAAACCACAATACACAGTATGTGCTTCTGCTGTGAGCCACACCTTCTCCACAAGGACTCCTTTCCTCTGTCCTCTAGTTTGAAGTTTCACATGTGATATGATATCATGGCGTGGTTCTGGGCACTTCAGGAGGTGTACCCATCTTTCACAGCTCTCTGGATCACCAGACCCCGAGTTTCAAAGAGCAGAGAAACACAGAGGTCCACGTCGTTTCGAAGGATTCTCAGCGGATTTCTGCAATCATAGACTTTATTAAGAAATTGCAATTTGAATCATACCACTCTGACTGAGTTATCTTATATTACTCGTCTTGCGCGACTTGATCTTCTTAAATATTTTTACATTAGGTATTCTTAGTGAAAACTGAACGCAGGTGTGCTTATCATGCAGCGTGATTAATTTAACTCAACACTCTCTAGAGAACCATGGTAGAATCATGGATATTTAGGCGAAAGTCTGAATTAACATGAAATCTGAGCTTTTATCCACAAATTCCTTAACCCATCCATCTATCTTCAAACCATTTTCCTTGGTCAGGCTTATATGGGCCTGGAGTCTATTCCGGACAGCAGAGGGCGAAAGGCTTTGGGAAATCCTCAGTGGGCTATCTGGCCATCGTGGGCCAATTTGGTTTATGCACGAAGGTCAATCTGTCTCAATAATATTAACACAAATTATAACAAGCATTCTCTGAAGCTTGTGGATGGATGGATTAATTTACATGCCCGCCACCATAGGATGGTTAATTTTTTTAAGTTATCTTTTATTTTAGGGGTGTTTGGTATGCCAAGAACATTTAAGGAGGCCATATTTTGGAACGGGTTGTAAAACTCTACGGTGAAACAGTTGCCCAGTATTCCCTTTACTGAAGATGATGTGGTGACAAGAGGAAAAGTTACAGAAGTGCATTTTTGTGAATCACTGTCAACATTCTGATTTGTGTCACGAGACCTGTATTCGTTATCAATATAGATGCAATCTGCTGGTAATCAGCTTGCAACACAAAGGGCTGCAGTTCCAACACGATTGCGTCTCAGTGATTTTTAGATTGCTTTGCCATTCAGCCATGTGCAGAGGAAAGCAAGAAAGTAGAATGTAGCATTTTAAATGTCTAATAAAAGTCTTAAATGGCTTATTTAATTCCCCATGTCATTACTCACATGAATAACGTTTTTAATGCTTAAGCAACAGAGCAAGAAAATTAAAACACTATATTATATAGAGACACGGTTAGATTATTTAGAAAATGTTTGACAGCAATATGCTCACAGCCTTTGTTTTTCTGGGATTTTATCAAAGTCTCTCCCCATGTGCACATATATGTATATGGTACTTTGACTACATTTGATGCATTTTGTGTTTGGGCTTTGAATTAGCGGCTGCAAATCTGTGTCTCAGCTTTGCAGATGAAGTGATACTTGTCTGAATGTGACAGTCAGGTTTACTGAAACTGAAAATTAATCTATCTCCGTTCCGTTTATGTGTTAATTGGCTTCAAACAGATTGGTTTGTGCATATTCCACAAAAAAAAACTCTGTCCAACTATCTCCCTGTAGGTAATTAATGAAGGTAATTAAACTAAATATGCCTAGGACAAAGAAAAGTTACTAGCAAGAATACCCTTAAACATGAAGAATTGAGTGTTTCTTTAATCTGTCAACGACAGGCACTTTAGATTGAACTACGAGAAAACTGATAAAACCTCTAAAATTGTCTACTCTTCAGCAGTCATACTTAAAGAATTAAGAAGCATGCTCTTTGAAGATTAAACTGTAATTTAGGGTACTTAATACACCCCGCCTCCCACAATCCAACCAAGAAGCTGATTATTCCGGCTTCTGTAATGGACCCATGGTCTGTTATATTTTCTTTCTCAGAGCTGATAGCTGCTATTTCCTTCACTTTACGTCCAATTTTCCTTTTATCTTATTGTCTTATTTCCCCTCTTATCACATGCCGTTTACTTTTTAGATTTGAGAACCGAGATTTATGCGTCTCCGTTGAGCTCAGGACTGACTTTGTGCTGCCATGAGTAATGCAAATGTGGCAGGGCTTTTTAAATGCACATATTATGAGCGTAAGACGTTCGATATCCTGTAGTAGCCATTTTCATACATAAAACAGTCCAGCTGTTTTCTGGCTCTGCTCATGATCAAAGAAAGGGAAATGAAAAGCTCATATAAACATAATGTGGCATGTTCAGGGCTTTAGGAAAGTGGGGAATTTTATTTGAGGTGAACTATAGCTGATTTATTAGACATTTGGCAGAGAGTGCATCATTTTCTGTGAAATGAATTATCACTCGTGCCTATTAGGCTGTCAGGTTTTAACTGTCCTGGCACTTGTAGTGTGCATTGTACCTGGTCTGTGTGCCTCCAAGCACCCTCAAGGACCGCATTTCTGAAGCACGTCAGCAAACAATAGACAGCTAAAGAAAAATTTCAAAAGGGACTCCAGCCCAACAATCTATGTTCAGGTAAAACAACTGGAGTTCATTCCAGTAGAGGGAGCACTTTGACTGGATTCATCTCCACCTGATTTTAGGCCAGCAGACAGTGAACAATAGAGGCTTTAGTAAGCATTGTACCCACTTCTAATTGTAAATTGCTACCGTTTCCACATTTTTTTACTACATTACATTAAGTTCATTCCTGTATCATGGGGTTATGTCTAAACTAGTTATCATCAATAATGTATACATTATTTTGGAATAAAAATCATCTAGATTTTTATATATGTGTATTTATTGAGGTATTGCCATAAATTTAACCTACAAAGCTGTTGCACACTAAAAGCTAAGTAGGTCAAGCACTTGTACATCCTGATCCTCACATGGTCCCTAAACCATTACCGTGCCTGGAGGGGTTATTGAAAGACGTCCCCAGGAACCTGTTTGGTAATTACACTATGGAAATTAGTCAGATGAAATATGGCCTTTTAATTAGGAATACACAATGAAATCGTATCATTTTATGGCTTTGAGTGGGTTCTCCAGTTTAGGGACCCTAGGGAAGCACCCCTTGAGCACCCTACTAATCTGTCTAAGCTGGTACACATCCCCTGTACACATCCCCTAGTTCTGCTTGTGGTCTACGGCCAGAGGCTTAGACCGATCGCACATGCGAGTCACTGAGGATTCATGACTGGTTGAAACACACTGCATTTCTGCCTTTGGACTAATCCCAGTAGGATGAAATAAACATTTCCGTTCATGGCAGTCAATTTGGTGGATAGTTTGGTTTTCATTATGGCAAATTTATACGAGATATAGAGAAAGAAAAGGGGAGGCAAGGTGAGAATTGTTGGGAAGGAACGCAAAGCTCCCAGCTTATCCATTCTAATCAAACATCACTGTAGCGCTTTAGAAGATCATTAGTGACCCACGGGACACCATCGTTCTAGCATAAGATTGTACTAAAAAAAATAATAACCGAGTTCAGAGGTAGATATTCCTTTGGGCTTGGAGGCCTCTGAGAATGGCCTGTTGCAGGCAGCTGGCCTCAGGTGAAGTGACCACAGTGTTGCGTTGTAAAGGATGCCAGTGTGGAAAAAAATGCAGCAATCTGCTCCTTTTAATCGGAGCTGGTGTAGCAGATCTTCTGTGACGGCTCAGTGAGAGCAGACATCCACGCGGCATTTGGGGCCCGTAGTGGGCGAAGGTGCCAATGAAGCACGAGTCACCGTCTGATAACCCTCAGCGAGGCTGTTTAGGATCCTCTCTATTGTCACTTGGTGCAGCACCATCAACACCTGGGAAGCCTCCGCTCACTACTCACACCTTGAAATGAAATCACCTCAAAAATTATTTGAAACCTCTTTTCATGCTGGTGGTATAATAATGCATTATTCTGCAGTGAGGTAAATTTTTTTCTACTGGAACCTTTTTTTTTTAATATTGGCACTTTCAATTACTTTGCACTCAGTTGTAAAACATGCGCATATTTTTTATGATTCACTGTAGCTTTTTCTTTTTGCTTAGTTTGGTACGGAAAGATGGAAAAAGATTCCTTTTTGTGATTTGTTCCATTTTTGTGGCATTTTAATGATGTTAACTCTCATAATAAAGAAACACTGAACCCTAAATACTTCCTGCTGTGAAATCCTTCACCCTATCAGCTGCTCAATTCAGAGTGACTACAGGTCAAATTAATGCTTCACCACGATTCACAAAAAAAAATTCTCAGTCTTCAGGGACTTTGTTATGTAAGGATATATTAAATCTATTTGGTGTTTTTCCCAAATAAAGAAAAGTTTCTATTTACTTTACAGTAACTCAATTTTGGCAATGAATGTTCCGATGACTTTTAATGGCTTTTTTTTAATTATTGATCAGGCTCTCTGGAGATGAGATGCAAAAAAAAAAACAAACTTGGTACCTATTCTGAATGCCAGAATATGTTATGACTACTGTTAAACATTGTGTTTTATAATACTAAAGACTAATCTGTAGGCTAAAGATATAGTCAAGGACAAGAAGACATGCAATTTTATGCTGTCTGACATTAATTATTTATAATTAAAGTAATTGTTGTTCTGGTACAAACCATCTTCGGTCTTCCGTACAGTAAAAGAATACATTCATTAAGATTTTAGGCAACAGATGTTAAACCCTCAATGCATGTGCATTTTGGAAAGCCCAAAATTATTTGTTTATTCATGGCTCAGTAGATGTTTATTTTCAAGTTATTATTCAAATTATTATTATTCCGAATAATAAACTGAAAATTGTTCAATTGAATTCTCATTAGTGAAGGTTATGAAAGACATTGCATTCAGGAAAATTGCTTATATAGGAATTTGCTATTTGAAAAGACACTAGTTGTCAATTTGATCAACAACAATGTTATCCATGTTCTGTTCTTGCTTTCCACAAAGCATTTTATAAATGTAGCTTTTTTTCAGGTCATTTTTGGCATGCTATATAAGTCCATGAAAGACAACATTACTAAGTATCTGTAAACAACCAGTCTATTCTGAAGATAGAGTCCATCCAGAAATTAGGGTTACAGTTGTCTGGTCAAAAATATAGAGAAACTAATTAGTATATTTATTATTTTGCACAAAGCAAAAGAAAGTCAGTCACATAGGAGAGATACCTCTTAGATATTTCTCATTTCACATTAAACATAGTCTTCTTTGCTTGAAGTGAAAATAATTGAAAAAGAAAAGCGAATTAATTGTGGCCTAAAACCATGTTTTCTTTTTCAATAGTTTTACATCAGTGCTACAAATTTCTGACGGGTGCCTGGAGGTAGAGGAAAAGAAAAAGCTCCTCGTGATTTTTAACCTTCTCATCCTCAGAACCATCCTTGCTTTTCCAATTGTTCCACCAGCAGAATATTATTATTATTATTATTGCTATTAAATTCTGTTTAAACGTCTGACGGAAAACTTTTGATTCTGTAAAAACATTTCAAGAAATATCTGTTTATTTATGTGGAATCCAATTTCTTATTTATTAATTTATTGTTTATTAATTTTATAATCTAAAGTACACTGCCTACTCAAGAACCAAATTGCAAGATCAAGCAGGTGAAAAAAGTCAAACACCAATGTGAGAAAGGGAGCATTGATCAGAATGATCATAAATAAATGGATGTGACTACAAGTGTTGGCCATTACAGACCACTGCATGCTTATGTAAGTGGGCGTGCTCATTTTTCTGGCAACTTCTGAACTGGATTTTCATTATGTAGTTTTTTTTTCAATAAGGCTTATTTTCTTAATTTAAATTGTCACAAGATATTATATTATATAAGATATTGCTATTTCAATAAATCGAAGCCGCTGAATTTTAAAATAAATTTTAAGCTTAAAATGTGAATTTTGAATTTTCATACATTTTGAAAATGTATTCCTCAGTGTAGCGATACCTCTCAACATATATCTTAAATGTACTATTAAAACAGCTATGAAAGCTATTATCTCAAATCAAGTGTAAGGTCTCGAAAATATATGAATAACAGCTATGATTCCTCTAACCTTTGGCTTTCAAAATAATGAATGGTTGTTCTCTTCTGAAAGGGTAGCTGTCAGCTGGGTTTCTCGAGCAGAACAAGACCAAGACCCTGCAGTGGTCACAGCACCTTCAGAGGGGACAGTTTTGTGAGAATCTTATTCCTGCCTCGTCAACTCATGGGCGGATTAGCTGCCCATTTGATATTTCAGCTTCTGCCGCGTGACATTTGGGCCGAGGCATCGAAACTGCCTGGGAGTGACACTGGTAGGAGAGGCAGCTTGAGGGAGGGGAAGATATGTCACCTCAACAGTTATCACAGCGGTGTGTGTGTTTCAGGATGTCTCTCTTCAACAGGAAAGTGCCTTTCAACCGTAGAGGTACAAACCAGCAGGAAACCGTACACCTCAGTGGTCACAAGCCAGGCTTTTAACCCACAATAGAAGAGGAGCGAAGGTGTCTGCAGCCTGTTATTTGTTTGTTCGTTTGTTTGTTTATGATATAGAGGTGAATTATAAATTATAATGTGTCATGGATGAAAGCATGGAGAAAAATGCTACATTTGTTGGCTACATGGTCATGAATATCTTAATGAAGACATTAATCTTTTTAGTGAGAGAGTAAATCAGTAGTATGGAGGCTCTAAAAATGAGAAAATGAATCTTGTCAAAAATCAATCAATCAATCCGTCAAAGATCCATCCACCTGCTCATCCATTGATCAAATAATAAGCGGCTAATAAAACATGATGCTAATTTATACAATGATGATGATTGAAAAGCACTTTATCACTTTGATCACCAGGTTTAAATGATTCTATGGTACTTTAAACCTAAATCTAGGTTTAGCAATTGATTTAAGGATAAAATGTAATAAAACAAGGATGAGAGGGGAATCAAATAAAGTTGTGAGAGGCAATTGTTTGACACTGCAGATGCAGTCAGTTATAATGATATTATACACCATGGTTATTTATGTATTTCGAACGGATATCAATTTGCGTGAAGGGCAAGTTAATGGAGCTCAAAAACGTTTAGGGAATTTCGCTGTTTGGATGCAAAAGGGGTGTTTTGCATGCAGTTAGAGAGAAACATCTTCTGCACTAAATGCCTAAGAAATTCGCCGCCCTCATAAACTTTTACAACACATGCCTCCTAAATAACTGAAATAATTAAAAGACAAGGACACAATATCCTTTCATCCTAGTTGTTAGGGGTGAGGGCACTGTGGACTTAATCTGACAACAGTTTGCAACGGCTGGTTTCTCTTCCGTTAACAAACATTGCCCACCTCTCCCCTTCCATCTAGAGAACATTAATAATGGGAATTGTGCTGTGGCGCTGAAGTGCTTTTTTTTTTTTTTCTCATCAACACGTTGGCATGTTGTAAAGGCGTCAGGCTGAAGGCGTCAAGCAGGATGTCACATGTAAGGCAACGCTCCCTGCTGTGGGCATCACTCAGAGAGCAGCCCACAGTGCATCCCTATGCTGCTTGATGGTTTGCTTTAGTTAATGTTAAAAATAGCAACATTCGTAATAAAACTAAAAATCCTACGAAGATTGTGCTATAGCTTGAGGTGCTATATCTCTGACCTCGATTCAGTCATTCAGAGTGTATTGGATTCAGCCCAGAGTCTCTTGGGAAAGCTTTAAATGGCTTAGGTCGGGTGAGCAGTGAATGAAGGAAGCTCTCAAGTACCGCGCACTTCTGACAGTCATAAACACGACACAAATAGTCTTCGAAAAAAAGTAATTTAGTTCAAATTTGCATTTTTTGGAATCTTGGGAATTGTGTTGAATTCGAAGGAGAACAGAACAGAGAATTACGTCTCCACAAACTTCCAGTTTCCCAGCAAAAAACCTTCATGACCTAGATCAGGGTTCCCCAGTTCCGGTTCTGAAGGGCTAGAATCCAGGGATTTGAGTGGGGAATTCTGCCCCCTCAGTACTGGAATTGGGGAAACCTGACCTAGATATTCCCTGCACCATATTGAGATAGACATTTGCATAGATGTAATTTTTCAAGCACAGATTGATCACAGATATGTAAATTATTTTTTATATTGATGAGGACACATTTACGGCTCACAGTGATACAAAACGGCTGAGAATGAAGAAGGATTGGTGCGTTAAAGCAGCCGGATGAATTATCCATAGACCTTCTGATTTTTAGAGGTTAATCAAACTTTTTCAAACCTTTATTAACCATTTACAAGTGGTTTTAAATGCAGGCACTTTCTCCTTAATACTCTATGCTATTAGGAGTATAATTGGGTGGTTAGACTGCCAGGTTGGTCATAAGACCTTCACCTTAATCACATTATGAAGAACTCCATTTGACAGTATTATTCCTTTGATTATTGTTGAATGCCTTCATAGTCAAGAAATCAAAACATCACTTTTCCATGAGTGTAACATGCAAAAATGTGGCTATCGTGTAAAGCCATTGTGTGTAGCCGGATGCTATCAATCATAATCATAAATATCTGGAATGGTTCATGTTTGGTGGGAGCATGACCACCTCATGATCATGTACTGAATGCATGTTGAGAGGTAAAACCTCCCAAATAATCACTTAAAATATATGAAGTATTTAAGACATTTGTTTATGTGTGTGGGTCACACAAAATGTCCCCCACAGTGTGATAAAAATCAGTTATTTTAACGTAATTGTCACGTTTCATGGGTAGGCGAGCAGGTAAGGAGGCGAGTGCCGCAGGGTGAACGAAAAAAGGGGTTTATTTCGAACGAAAGGGCAGACAGGCATGAACATCCAGTAACAATACAATGACGGATCTGACGGGACTGAACTCAGACGCGGACTAAATACACAGGACGAGCTGGCAGTAACAAGCAACAGGTGGAAACAATCAGGCATAAACACGAGGCAACGAGGTGGGCGTGGCACACAGGAGGATCGGACGGAGCTGGGCGTGACACTAATGAGGCTAAACTAGGGTTATGACGTGTGTGTGTGTGTGAAGCTATATTTTTGGCATCTGTTTTGCTATTTTTATATGACTTATACATATATTGATGTAGCTTTAGTTTCATGTACTGTAAGTACAGAGTGAGTCAGCACTTCAGGGCTGCTTCTTTACGGGGGCGGGGTGGGTGTTGTACCTCACAAACGCATCAAACCGAATCCCTATCAGAGAGGCTTGAAGCAGGGATGATGCCCTGGCATGATCGTTTGTCAGATACTGTGTTCTTTCTTTCCTGGTGTGAACTAGGATGGAAACCAGCTGCTTCCAGGCGTCGGCTGCAGATCAGCAGATCCATCTCAACTGGGCTCGTTTGCAGTTTTAAGGCTGATGTTCAAAGCCATGCATGAACAGTCACTTCTTCTTCCATGTGCAGTGTATTTTCTGGGTCTTCAGGCCAGTGCTTGTATGTATGTGTCTGTATATATATATACAGTATATGTATATATAGTACTGTGGAAAAGTCTTGGGCAGGCAAAGAAAATGATATTTAAATTATCTTCGTGTTGGTATAAAACTATGATATTATGCTTGTCAAAGTGTGTCAGCTAAAATCAGCCCAGTATTTGCAGCAACCATCCAGTGCAGCCATGTATTTTTTGACTTGGCCACTAACACACCTCATACAGCTAGTCAATCTGTCACTGACTTTTTAAACCAATTGATTTAATTATTTAATTGAGCTGTTGGTGAAATTTAACAAAATCATGGAATGGCTGAGGTGCCCCTGAGGAGAGGTTTGGGAACTGAAGCGGTGTTCATCTAGACATCCAACTAGATATCAGTAACTTTTTAGAAAACAGAAGAAGAAATTATTACTAGTTTTTATTGTGTTACTCTTAATTTTCATATGTTCTAATGTTAAATTGTGTTTTTTGTTCTAAGCCAAAGTATACTTGCTACCCAGATAAACAAATTTAAACATTTCTTTGGACTGCCTAAGACTTTTGCACAGTACTTTGTGTGTGTGTGTGTGGGTTATGTATATATTACATTGTGGGGACCAAATATCCACATAATATGATAAAAGCTTGTTATTTTGATGTTGTGGGAACCATTTTTTTGGCCCACTACAAGGGGAATCTCAAATATATAATTGCAATCAAAAACATTCAAATTCAAAGTCTTATATTTTGTTTGGTTACTTATGGTTAAGCTTAGGGCAAGGTACGGGTTTTCCCCATATAAATGAATGGAAGGTCCCAGCAACTATGTCATTGTCTGAACCATTAACAAAAACAAAAACCACTGGCCAGATTTTCACTACTGTACGCACAGACATATGAAACTGACAAAAACCTTCCATTATATGTCATGCAAAGCTCAGTCGCACACTGATGCATATCTCATAGATCTCAATATGTTACAAGCAATATGCCTGACAAAGAAACTAACTAAGCCACAGAGCTGAATGTACTGATGGTGGGCAGAAATAAGGTACAGTGAGCCCATTTGCTCACGGGAGTTTTACTTACAGAAAAATGTTCTGAGGGCAGCATGAAAAATGATTGGTTCAAAGTAGCTATTGAAAATATCTGGGACTAAGTCAAGTTTACCTGAGGCTGAGATTGGCATTGGGGCTCAAATACCGTGGGCTTGGCTTAGCGTACTCGGGGCTCCAAGTGATCGGGCCGAGTGATCGGATGTAAAGATGCCATGATTCAGAGAGATAACCAATCAGATTGTAGAGGAAGTGGGTCCAAGCAACTAAAGGAGGCAGGACCCACCAATCAGATGTCTTGGTCCCGCTTCTTCTAGTTACTTGGACCTACCTCTATAATTTGATTGGTTATCACTCTGAACCAATAATTTTTCATTCTGCTCATAGAACATTTTTGTGTAAAACTCCCATGAGTGGCCCATTCATTCACCTGTGGCCAGTGCCAAATAAAATAAAACAGTGTGCTTGTCTTTCAGCTTGACAAACCAGACCGCATGCCCAGATGGTATGCTCTGATTTGCACCTCTGATGTCTGTCGGTGTCTATCTTCCTCCCTTGCAATGCCAACAACAAAACAGCTTTCTGTTAAACAGCTAAACTGAAATAAAGCACTTTTCCCTTTCTCCCATCACTGTGTGACATTGATCTTTTGGCAATCCAGACAGAAGGAAGCCTTACAAAACACACAGCGCGACATGCTGGTCAATTGTGAAACAGATTCGGCTTAAAATGTAAAATCAGAGGAATTAAGGAGTATAAAAAAGCAGAAGACCAGATACTGGAGGGAGGTGTGAGGAAAAGGAAGCAGAGGTATTTAAGGAGGCTGGTTTTACATAAACTGGTTTGTCAAACTTTATTAGAGTTACTATATGTAACAATGGATTAGACATTAGTGGATGTGCTCTTTGTAGGACAGAAAAGACAGCATTAATGAGCTACATTTTTATTTTGATATTTTGTAATGGTTTATGGCTTTATTAAAATGAAACCGGTGGATTGCTGTAATTGTAGCACAATCTTACATTTTTAATAGGTTCATAGATTGAGCCATTTTATACATTTTGCATTTCTCAATTTCAGCTAAGAGCCATGATCAGAAAACAAATTAACTATGCATGAATTACATTACAGTTCACAAGTATTATTAATGTATTAGTTATCAACGCTTCCATATTTATCTGTTTACCAATTGAGAAATTATAAAACATAAAATTTCTCTCATAAAATATTAATCTGTCTTTAGCTATTATGCAGATCTTTCCAGAGAAATCCATCTTTCCATCTACCAACCATTTATCCTAACAGCTGCAGGGGAATATGTCACAGGCGGAAGCCGAAAGCAGGGAAGGCCCTGAACGGGATGTCACTCCATCACAGACCATGTGGCGCTCACAGGAAGCATGGCAGGGAAGGCCCTGAACGGGATGCCACTCCTTCAGACCATGCGGCGCTCACAGGAAGCATGGCGGGGAAGGCCCTGAACGGGATGCCACTCCTTCAGACCATGCGGCGCTCACAGGAAGCATGGCGGGGAAGGCC